>NCQT01067193.1:5380-15808 GCA_002740465.1 Stenocereus thurberi
TTGGTGATGTCATTCACCTAGCAAAATGGGAAAGATTAAGGTGGGGATTTTTATGGCAGCCTTATAGAATAGTCTATCAGCTACCTACCAATTTGGGCCCTTGATTATCCTATTTGATGACCCAGATAAATCCTTGGGTAAAAACATGCACCTCCAAACCCTGCACGGACCATGGCTTGGTTAAAACCCTATAACTTGTTTGACTCTTGGAATTTGATGATGCTTTTTAGCTTACTAGAAAATAGACATTTTGGCCTATCCACCTATTTTAAACTTACCCAAGATGGATCCTATTTACCTAGCCAAAAATGAGTTAGAAGTCAGGCCATATGTTACGCCCAGAACAAGGAAGTAAAATAAAATAGGATGACTTGGAGATAAAATAAAGGCTCCTTATTTAGGCTACTAAGTTCCATGCCATCTTTCCTAAGCTTACTTTGGGTCCCTCATTGCTCCCAAACCAACAAGGACTTAGGAGAGCCAAGTACTTGGATAATACCCTCATAGGTGACTAAGGGCCCAAGTTGAACCCAAGCCTTGATATTGATTAGGAGGTTAGGCTTCATGGTTTGCTCCGCATCAACCTCCCTTCCTTGAAGAGGATCTACTCTTAAATCTCCAATGTCATCATCTCCATCCCCAATGTAAGGAGTGAGGTCTCCAATAGTAAAAGTGGCAGAGATGTTCATGTCACCCAGAAGTTCTATCTTACAGGCATTGTCTCCTACTTTGTGCACGATCTTGTAGAGACCATCTTCCCTTGCCATAAGCTTTCTTTTCCTCCTTGAAGGGAACCTCTCCTTCATTAAATGTAGTCATACAAGATCTCCCGGTCCAAACTCAAAATGAGTTTAATTCTTGTTGGCCTTGATCTTGTATTGCTCATTTACCATCTCAATTTGAGCTCTTACATAGTTTCTTCATAGCTTTAGCCCTTTCCTCAGCTTCAAAGTTCACTTTGGACTCTTAAGGAATGGGAATGAGATCAAGAGGAGTGAGAGGGTTGAGGCCATAGTATACCTCAAAAGGTGAATGAGAAGTAGCATAGGAAGGAGTTCGGTTGTAGGCAAATTCCGCATGCAGAAGCTTGATGTCCCAGTCTCTTAAGCTCTTACTCACCATAACTCTCAACAAGGTAGTGAGTATGCGGTGGTCACTTCTATTTGTCCATCGGTTTAGGGGTGGAAAGTGGTACTAAAAAGCAATTTATTCCCCACTAGCCTTCATAGACTCCTCGAAAAGTATGATAAGAACTTGGTATCTCTATCTGATATAATAGTCCTTAGGATCCGATGAACCCTTACGATTTCTTGGAAGAAGAGATCTGCAATATATGTAGCATCATCAAACTTGTGGCAAGCAACGAAATGTGCCATCATGGAGAACCGATCAACAATTACCATGATGGCATCCTTCCCTCAAAAGGTCCGAGGAAGGGCCACAATGAAGTTCATACTAAGGTCATCCCAAGGCCTTAAAGGAATCGAAAGAGGGGTATAAAGGCCTTGGTGGAAGTGACTCTTGGCCATATGACAAATGGCACAACTTGAGATTACCTTGTGGACATCCCCACCCATCTTGGGCTAATAGAAGTGTTCCTTAAGGATCTCAATGGTTTTGTTGATCCCAAAATGCCCAGTCAAGGCTCTTCCATGAGCCTCTTTAATAGTCAAGTCCCTTAGAGGACTCTTGGGGATACGTAATTTGTTTCCCTTAAAGAGAAAACCATCTTGCAAGGTATAAGTGCCATAGGTAGAGGGATCTTTAACCACTTGAAGTCTCCATCTTCTATATACAAGGCCTTGATGGAATGTAAGCCAAGAACCTGGGCCTTCAGGACCGATAGAAGAGCATACCTCCTTGACAAGGCATCAGCAACGACATTCTCTTGCCTACTCTTATGCTTATAAGAGAAAGTGAAGGATAGAAGGAATTCAACCCACTTAGCATACCTTGTATTCAACTTGGGTTGACCATCGATGAAAGATAAAGCCTTGTGATCCGAATGGAGTACAAAGGCTTAAGCTTGAGGTAATGATTCCAATGCTCCAAAGCCTAACAAGGGCATAGAACTTCTTATCATAAGTGGAGTAGTTGAATCTTGAACTATTCAACTTCTCACTAAACTAGGCAAAAGAGTGTTTGGCTTGAATGAGAATCACACCAATCCCAACTCCACGAGCATCACATTCAACTTCAAAAAGGAGCTCAAAACTGGGTAGAGTCAAGATAGGGGTCGAACAAAGCCTCTCCTTGATGGACTCAAAGGCCATTTGGGTGGCCTTTGTCCATACAAATGTGCCATTCTTTATGCACTCGGTGAAGGGAGCCATAATAGAGCTAAAATCCTTGATAAATCGGCGATAGTAAGAAGCTAACCCATAAAAGCTACGGACTTCCGTTATGGTTGTAGGAATAGGCCAACTCTTGATAGCCTCAACATTGGTTTCATCAACTTGGATTCCCTCATCGGAGACAACATACCCAAGGAAGACAACTTGAGGAGTAAAAAGCTCCAACTTCTCAAGTTTAACCTATAAAGCTTATTGCCTCAAGACTTGGAACACTTGAGTGAGGTGTTTCATATGAGATGCCTCATCTTGGATATACACCAAGACATTTTCAAAGTACACCACAATAAACTTCCCGATGAATGACCTGAAAGACTTCATTCATGAGCCTTATGAAATACTCGGGGCATTAGAAAGACCAAAGGGTATTACTAGTCATTCATCTAACCCATATTTGGTCTTAAACGCCGTTTTTCATTCATCTCCTTCCTTCATTCGGATTTGATGATACCCACTCCAAAGGTCAATCTTGGAAACCTTAGACCCATATAACTCATCAAGTATATCATCCAATCATGGAATAGGAAACCAGCACTTGATGATGATATTGTTGACGGCCCTAGAATCCACACACATACACCATGTACCATCCTTCTTAAGTACCAAAAGAGTGAGAAATGAGCAAGGACTCAAACTCTACCTAATGTACCCACGATCAAGTAACTCTTGAACTTGTCTTTGGAGCTCTCTCGACTTATTAGGATTAGACCTATAAGCCAGGCTGTCGGACAAAGGAGCACCCGGTACGAGATCAATTTGGTGCTCAATTCCTTTTATAGGAGGGAGCCCCGGTGGTCTGTCATTGGGAAAAACATCCTCAAACTCTCTTAAGAGTGATTAAGAAAGAGGGTGTAAAGGTTTCACTTCCTCACTTGTGTTTGATTTCACCATACGTAAGGCAAATAAAGGTTTGCTCTTACTAATGGCTCTCTCCACCTGTGTCTCACTCATGTAGAGGCTTTTCTCACTTCCCTTCCCTGGTTTAGTTTTGAGAGGCATGGGTGGTGGTGGAGGGTCAAAGTGAGGCTACATCCCTTGAACTTAAGGGTATAAGTGTTGGCATGTCCATCATGCATCACATGATTATTAAACAACCAAGTTCTACCAAGTAATATATGACAAGCATTCATTGAAAGAACATCACAAAGGACGTTACCGCAATAAGGACCAACCGAAAAAGAGATAAGAGCTTGTTTAAAAACAATTATCTCGCTTCCTTGCTTGAGCCATTGAAGACTACACTGAGTGGGATGCACCTTGGTGGGAACTTGAAGCTTGTCAATGAGAGTCATAGAAGTCACATTGGTGCAACTACTTCCATCTACAATAAGCTCACATACCTTGCCTCCAATGGTACATCAAGTGTGGAAGATTTGCTCCTTTTGACTAAGTTCAAGGAGAACCCCTTTGGCATGGAGGGCTCTTCGGATCACTAATTGCTCTCAAACATCCAGAGTAACTATGGTGTGTTCTTCCTCTTCAAACTCTTCTTCACTAGTTTCTTCTTCTAGAGCTTGGATCTCTTCCACCTCTCTAATAGAGGGGGTCTTTCGACCGGGACAATCCTCTTAGAAGTGTCCATAACCATGGCATTTGAAGCACTTCTTTCCCCTGCAACCTCTTAGGAGGTTCATTAGCAATTATTTTACCCTTATCAATGGCCTTGGTAGGTGTAGGGGTAGTGTCACCCTTGTTATAGGAAAGGAAACCCTTAGGTGTGCTTTAGGGCCGATGAGGGGAGGGAGTTACGAAGGGCTTTGAATCCTAAAGTTGTCTCTCAATCTTCATGGCTAGGTGGCAAACACCATTGAAGGACAAGTAGGGTTGTAGTTTCACTTTGTGAGCAATGCTAGGAGAGAGTCCTTTGATAAACCTAGCAATAGTAAGCTCATTGTCTACATTCAAGCCAACTCTCATTTAGAGTTGCTCAAATTCTCAAATGTGATCTCCACCTTNAGGTTCTCTTAGCTAAGAGTGGTGATCTTAAGGTAGAGCGCTTGCTTGTATAAGGGAGGTAAAAACCTCTTCTCCATGTGTTTCTTGAGCTTGGACCAAGTCTTGATCTTAGACTTAGTTTTTCTTACTTTATTCTTCTTTAAGGTTTCATACCATAAGGAGGCATACCCCTTTAACTTAAGTATGACCAACTTGAACGCGTTTTCATCATTGTACTCCTTGAGTTCAATGATCCTCTTAATAGCTTGCACCCAATCAATGTAATTTTTCGATTTGAGGTTATCATCAAACTCCGGTGCCTCAACTTTGAGGTCACTAAGATCATCTCTGGTATGATCTCTTCTCCTAATAGGTCTATCTTCATGGTCCTCATGAGAAGATGAGTAGCCAATGCCAATAGGGTTGACATTAGGCTCCTTAGGTCGGGGAACTCAACATTCGGATACTTTAACTTGCTCCAGCTCCATGGTGAGTTTGTTTACTTGTTCTTGAAGGTCGATTATGGCCTTGTCTCTCCTTATTTCATGGGCTAACTCTAGAGAGATGTCTCTAGGTTGAGAAGGTTCTGCATCATTGGTCATGGTTGAAGGTAGACAAGATAAGGATGAAGATTAAGGGTTCGAAAAAAGGTGGCAGTCGTGCCAGAGGAAGCACGGGCTAAAATGGAGTGGCACAGTCGTGCTGAACAGCACAAGGTGGTCATGCCCGAAACCTGGAAAAAAAAATTTAGGGCAAGGAGCGGACGGTCGTGCCTAGGGGCACGATCAAACCATGTCGATTTTCTGGTTGGCACGGGTGAGTGTTTTGGTTTTTTTTTTTTGGGTAGAGTTTTTGGGTTGTGTTTTGGTTGGAGATTGTGTTTGAGCTATTTTGGGGTTCTTTATGGACTAAAAGATGAGTTTTGCAGAGAAATCAAATGTGGGTTTTTAGGGTTTTGGATTGAAAATGAAGTATGGAAGAGTGCTAGGGCTCTTTGAGGAGAATAAAAGAAGAAGGTGCAGTAGAAAGTATCCAAATCCCAAAATAACAAAATACAGAACTCAATCAACAAATTCCAATAATAAAGTGTGACTATTTGATGCTTACCCTTAAAGGATCCTTGTGCTCTGATACCAACTGAAATGGGTTAGAAGTCCATTTAGCCAAATAAAGACTTAATCATTCAAATAAATACCCAATAACTTAAATACCTCTAGAACAATCCAAATGGAGGAAACCCCAAATCCAAAGGAAAACTCTTTGGATTCCTCAAAGAACACCAAGATAAGCAACCTACCAATTAATCCCCTAAAGCCTAGGCACCAAGGATTAATATAAAGGGATGACTCTAGATCACCACTCTAAAAGAGATAAAGATTAAGATATTTTTGAGAGAGAAAATGACCTCTAGTCTTTTCATTCATTCATATTCGTCAAAGCTGAAAGTAATACAAGGGATGAGGAATTAAATAGCAAGATACTCCCTCCCCCAAGCCTAGTACTAGCCAATAGCATTACAAGAATTTTATCCAATGAAATTCAAACTAATTGTACAATTAAAGGGGGACCACTAGGGGATATTAGGGTACTAGAATTTGGCTGCACATTCCTTTTCATTGGTGATGCCATTCACCGACACAAATGGGAAAGTTAACGTGGGAATTTTTATGGGAGCCTTTTAGAAAAGTCTATCAGCTACCCACCAAGTTTGGGCCCTTAATTATCCCATTGGATGACCCGAAAAAAATCCTTGAGTAAAAACGTGCACCTCCAGACCCTGCACGAACCATGGCTCGGTTAAAACCCTCTTGGAATTTGATGATTCTTTTTAGCTTGTCGGAAAATAGACATCTAGGGCTATCCATCCATGCAAAATTTAGCCAAAACGAATCCCATTTACGTAGCCAAAAATGAGTTAGAATTCAGGCCATATATTCTGCCCAGAATAAGGAAGTAAAATAAAATAGGGTGACTCGGAGATAAAATAGCTGGGCTCTTATTTAGGCTATTAAGCACCATGCTACCTTTCCTAAGCTTATTTTGGGTCCCTTAAGGCTCATGGACTTAAGAGAGCTAAGTACTTGGGTACCACCCTTATAGGTGACTAAGGACCCAAGTTGAACCCAAGCCTTGGTATTGATTAGGAGGTTAGGTTTCATGGTTTATTCCAAATCAAAATGTCATTACTGCTAAACAGGTCTCTTATTTTAGTAGAGTTCTTCTGGATATCTTAGAATTTCATACAATTTGAGTTTGTTGTCTTTTACCTACTTAATAGTGCAAAGATTCACCCGGTCATAGCTGCAAATAAATTAGTTGAAGTATAGCCATGACGTTCAACAAAAAAATACGCACCTATATTCAAGAAAAATGTTTCAACAATTAGTATGCATCTTGTATCAACTACTGCAACTATTATTCTTATTATATTTGGGAACAGTGGAATACCATGATCTTTTCCCTGATAATTCTCAAGTTGGTAGTGCTGACTTACTAATAAATTCAATCCCTCCATTGATCCCATCATGAAAGTTTGGGAATATGTGATAATAGCTTATTTTATGAAAATACCTCACTCAGAGTGTCCATTCTTTTCAAGAAAAACTAAGTTCAAAATATATGTTTTAAAAGAATCCACTAGATTTGCATAGCTCCAAAAGGGCCAGCTATTGCTTCTCAATTCAAAAGTCCCCACATTGAGTTAAATTATGCATTGATTGAGCTTGAACACCAAAAGGCCAAATTAGGTCATTATCTTGTTCAACTTGTTGAACTAAATGAACCAAAGGCTCATTGATGTGAATAGATCTAGAACGTTAATAAATAGTTAGAGATCCTGCTTTAACATGATTTATTGGGTTTTTTTAAAAACATTTATCATCAAATGCAAGAATGGATAGAATGAGTAATAATATTAATGCATTATGGAAACACAGCTTTTGGTTATTATAGTGAGTGACTACATGAAAGTGGAAGGTACTATTTCAAAAGACGTGTTAACGTAATGAGTTTAGTGAGAACATGAAAGTTGAAGGTATTGACTTAAAAGATGTGTCTGATTGTCTTTTCCATGTTAGATCTAGAAAATTTATATCAGCAAAAGAAAAAAGGTCTATGCATGGTTTATTCAAAAAATGAGATCTGAAGCATCTTGAACTGCAAGAAGATCTTGAAGATTGTTGAGATAATGTAGGTTAGAGAACATAATTGACAATGAAAACATGTAAAATCTTACCAGGTCTTGCCAGCAATTAATGATTTGGAAAAATAGTTGTACCATTTATTCTAAGCATGTTAGCAACCAGCAATGAAATACAATTAATGCTAGAACTGTCTCTTTATTCTAGTAGAATTTTTATAGATATTTTAAAATTTCATACAAAAATAGATCACACTTTTAGCTTGTTGTCTTTTGCCTACTTAATAGTACAAAGATTCACCTTATTAGAATTTCAAATAAATTACTTGAAGTATCTTCATGATGTTCAAGAAAAAAATATGTGTCTATGCTCAAGAAAAATGTTTCAACAACTTAATGCATTTTGCACCGACTGCTTAAACTATTGTTTGTATGACATGCGTAATAATAGATATGATCTTTTTCCTAATAAATGTAGAGTTGGCAATGCTAGCTTACCAATAAATTCAATCCCTCTAAACAATCCCATCATAAAAGTTTGGAAATATGGGATGATATATTATTTTATGGAAATACTCATTCAAAGTGTCTATTCTTTTCAAGAAAAACTAAGCGTCAAAAGTGTACGTCATAAAAGAATCCATTGGATTTGCACATATTCTAAAAGACTAGTTATAGCCCCTCAATTGAAAGTCTATATATTGATGTATATTGTGTAGTGATTGAGTTTGGGCATAAAAAGGCCAAATTAGTTTATTATCTTATTCAAGTTGTTGATCTAAATAAACTAGAGGATGAATGACAAGAATGTATCAAATATGTTAACGAATAGTTAGAGATCCTGCTTTAGCGCAATTTATTGGTTTTTCTTAACATTTATTATAAAATGTTAGAATGATGGAATGAGTAACAATATTATTGCACTATAAAAGCACCACTTTTAGTGAGTATATAAAAGTGGAAGGTACTATCATAGTAGATGTGTTATCATAGTGAGTTTAGCGAGTACATAAAAGTGGAAGGTATTATCCTAGAAGGTGTACCTGATTATCTTTTTGATGTTGGATCTATGAAATTTCTATTAGCAGAAGAATAAAGGAATTTGCATGGTTTGTTCAAAAAAAGAAATCCTAAGCATCTTGAATGTGAGAAGATTTTGAAGATTATCGAGATGATGAAGGGTTAGAGAACATAATTGATGATAAAGACAAGCAAAATCTTACCATGGAGGTCTTGCTAGCAATTTATTGATTTGGAAAAATAGTTGCACTATTGCTCTAAGCATATTAGCAACTGGTGATGAAATATTATTATGCTACAACGTCTCTCTCTTTCTAGTACAAATTTTATGGATATTTTGGGATTTCGTACGAAAAGTAGATCACACTTCAGGCTCATGATCTTTTGCCTACTTAAACAGAGAGTTATCTTGTTAGAATTACAAATAAATTATTTGAAATGTCTTTATGACGTTCAAGGGAAAAAAAAAAAAAAAAAAACTCTACCTACGTTTAAGAAAAAACTTGCAACTACTTACATGCATCCTACATCGACTACTAAAACTATTATTCTTATGGTATTTTGGAATCATGGAATACTATGATCTTTTTTCCTAACAAATCTAGAGTTGGCAATGTTAGTTTATCAATAAATTCAATCCCTCCAAATGATCCCATCACAAAAGTTTGGGAATATGGATTAATAGCTTATTTCATGGAAATCTCTCATTTGGAGTGCTCATTCTTTTCATGATAAACTAAGTTTCAAAAGCATATGTTAAAAAGAATCGACTAGGTTTACACATCTTCTAAACGATCACCTAGAGCTTCTGAATTCAAAAGTCTATATATTGAAATACATTATGCAATGATTGAGACTGAACATGAAAAGGCCAAACTAGCTCATTATCTTGTTCAACTCTTGATGTAAATGAACAAGAGGATCAACGACAAAAATGGATCCAGAATGTTAATATAATGAATATTTAAAGATCTTGCTTTAGCAAGATTTGTTGGTTTTTCTTAAAATTTATCATCAAATGTGGGCAATGATAGAATGAGTAGTAATAACAATATATTATGGAAACACCACTTTTGATTATCATAGTGAGTTTAATAAGTATACGAAAGGAGAAGGTACTGTTTTAGAAGATGTGTTGTCATAGTGAGTTTAGTGAGTACATAAAAATGGAACGTACTGTTTTAGAAGATGTGTTTGATTATCTTTTTGATGTTAGATTTAGGAAATTTCTATTAGCAAAACAGAGAAGGTATATGCATGGTTTATTTGGAAAAAGAGATCCTGAGCATCTTAAACTTTGAGAATATTTTGAAGATTATCAAGATGATGAAGGATAAAAGACCATAATTGGTGATGAAGGCTTGTAAAATCTTCCATGGGTATCTTATCAGCAATTAGTGCTCTGGAAAAGTAGTTGCATTATTATTCTAATGGATTATCTTGTTAGTATATCGGGTTGGTAATACTATGTTAAGTTAGTAATACACTCAATTGTAACCATGCGAGGTATCCTATAACCGTCTGTTTATTATGGTCATTTGGGCATCCTATGTATTGCATTTCCTCTACACAAGGACGAGCTGTGTAGTCACAAGGGATACTGTCATTTGAGCATACTTGAATTAAAAAAAAGTTAGGATTCTTAATTTCGCTAAGAATAAGCATCTCAATGATCCTATTAATCTAGGGCCCTCCTCAAATGTTTACATTGTAATATTTATGATAAAAGAAGTCTCCTAGTGGGGAACCTTATTCAAACAAACCTTATATCTTAAATATCTTAACTTCTTCATTAAAGCCCCGTTATCCTTAAAAATGTACCCCAAAAAAACTTTACTAGTGACTATTAGGGATTATCAGAATCGGTTACCTGGAAATTCGGTTAACCAAAAATCGATTAATCGAAAATTCGTTTCACAAAAATGTAATCTTCTGTTAATTGGTTTGCAAAAATATGAATCGTGATTGAACTAAAAAATGTGG
>NCQT01067203.1:0-14341 GCA_002740465.1 Stenocereus thurberi
GTCCATGCAACTAAAAGCAAGCTCCCAAAGAGCCCTAGTGAACCAACAATGAAACAACAAGTGATCCGTTGATTCCAAATCTACTTTGCACATGAAGCATTTATTCACCAGGATCTTTCTCCTTTTTTCCAAGTAATCACAAGTCAATATGTGCCTCTGCATTGCTTCCTCAACAAAACAAAAAAAAAAAAGGAAACCTTTTAAGGAATTAAGACTTCCAAATTAGCATACAAGATTAGTCTATAAGGATGGATACGTCAAATGTAGAAGCTTAAATTAACAAGACCTAACTGTGAAGTCCCTCTAGAGTTCAACTCCCATCTAAGTATATCATGTCATGTGAACAATCCCCTACTTTGGCCCAATTAAGCTTGTTAAAAATGCTTGCCAAAGTAATTTCCTTTTCTACCCTACCCCTAATGTATTACGATGAATTTCTCCTTCCTCTAAATGGTCCTTTCTCTCCCTAGTGCTTGATTAAAATGCTTTTCTGTTACCCATTACTGTTTGCTTAACTGCTAATTCACCTTATATTTTTTGAGTTAGCATTGCTTACAACAGTTTTTGGCTTATAATATGCTTCACCATTTCTCTTTATTATTTTATGAACTGCGGTTCTATGTCTGATGGCTTTCCACCCTCTCAGTGTTTTCTTTCGTAGCTTTGTGTTCTCTTGCATCAGTGCTAGTAATAGGTGATTATTACTAGGGTTACGCCCCCAAAGAAAAGAACACATCCACTCAAACTTGACCCCTTCCTTCCCCTGTGGACTTCATGTGGATTAAGATGTACGCTTTGTAACTAGTGTCTTTAGTTTTGATCTTAGCTTACTTCCAGTTAGTGCCAATTGCCTCGTTTAAGCCTTTAACATACTAACCCTAGGTAGTATTTGAACTCAATGCTTTTACTTAGCCTCCCTTGGGACTTCATTTTTTCCACTAGCTTCAGTATCTTTTAGAATGGAAGATCTTGGTTGTGGTGCCTGATTAAGGGCCTAACTTTATCGAAGTAGTTAGGGGTTACATATGAGTAGTTGGCCTCCTTATATTGAAAATTGGGATAGGGAGTGTTGAACCACGTAGAAGAAAGTCCTAGGGTTGGTGGCAGCTTAACATAAGATCAATATAGCATGCCTTCAGGAGACCAAGTCTAAGGCCAAGACAGCAATAATACATCAATGGGCTTAATTGTGACATTAACGAGGTTCTAGTGGAAACACAGACCTATGCGAGTAGGCAGTTGAGAATAAGTGAATTAATATGGGGTCATAGTGTTAACGACATTCAAGGCAAGACAGATAATGGATAATACGTGGTTTGATGGCCATAAAGAGGAATTTTTTGTATGACATGCATGGCCTTTTGAGAGGGACTGCATCTCCAGGATATCTTTCGAAGGAGGAGATCAAATTCTCAATAGGCACATTGCCTCACTTGCAGCAGGCTATAGGGATAAAATGAAGGATTTAGGTTTCAGAATAGAAATGAAGGTGTGGTATACAACTTAATAATAGCCGACTCACTTTTCAAAAGCGTATACGAACATTTAATTACGTTCAAGTATGGGTGCTCAAAGCTGCACATCAATCATATACTTCTTAGAAAACAAGATTAAACAAACCACAGAATTGCAAGGTAATTGCAAGTGACTGTTCCGAAACACAATACAACCCGTTGGTTCTGGACATGACTTTCAAGAACCAGAGGGCAAAAAGGAACCACCGAAATTGTCCCCAGAATTAGTTAGAAGAGTATGAGAGAAGACAACCTCAGTAATTTCGCAGACAAAGCTTTACATGTTTCCAGTTAAATGTCACAAGAAGATGCTAATAGCCTTTAGAACTCTATCATGCGCATCTCAAGTAAGTGGACAAAGAATATTGTGGACGTCCATGGGAAGAGTAATGAATAGGACAGAGGATTGGTGACAAAATGAACCAGTAGTAGTTAGAGACAAGATCAAGGCTAAACAACCAAGTTCTTGAGTCCTTTGCATCTCATAAAACAGCAAATAAAGCAAGTGAAAAATAGGCAAAGAAAGATGTGACAAGAGCAGGCCGACATTGCTAAGTCTTCAGCACTTCACCAAAGATTGGATACAACAACAGAGAGAAAAGATGTTTCCAATTTAATAGAAGCAAAAATAGATAAGAAATAAGAACCTGCTTCAAGTGATGTGTATTATTGGATGAAGAAGTTCCAACACTTGTGAAAGGAAGAAAAAAAGTTAAGGTAAAAAAAAGTTTCCTCTACGAGCTCTTAACAACAAGGAGTGATTATTTTAGGCAAATCAATCAGTGTGGAAGATGGGCAAATTTCAGATTTACTAGGAATACATCAAGAAAAGAGGTTAAGAAGGCTATTACAAGAACCCAAAATGGAATAAGCATGGGACCAAACCATATTCCAATTGAAATATGTAAAGTACTTGGTGAAGGAGGCATAACTCGGGTCACAAATTTACACAACATCATCCTGGGTGCAAATCAGATTATGAATGACACGAAAGCACATTGAGCCACCTTACAATCACAAAGGGGTCATATAAAGCCTTATCAACTATAATGGTGGAAAAACTAATGAGCTTTTCTATGATGGCATGGCCAAGTGATTGAGAAGAAGAACAAGAAAGAAGCATTCCACATCCAAGAATCAGATCGATCCACCATAGACAAAGAGACAAACAATACGACTTGCATGTGGTCTTCATCAATATGGTAGAAGTGCACGATAGAACGCTTATAGAGGTTCTAAATAATTGTCTACAGATGATGGGTACACTTAAGGTTAACTTCAAGACACGTATGTTTGACGCAGCCATGACTTGTGTCCTTGCATTAGGAGATTCAAAGTACTTTTACATGGATATTGACTACAAAGGGGATCTACTTTGGGTCCATTTTCTTTCGCACTTGTTATGGATGAGCTCATGGGAACAATTTAAGCAGACGTGTCTCGGTCCATGCAATTTGCACATGATAATCCAAATTGATGAAATAAAAGAAGGAAATCAAGGCATCAATAGCAATCAGCACTTTGGTGAAACACCTTGAAGTCCAAAGAATTAGATTGAGTGGGACTAAACAAGACTATCCTCAGCGCACCTCATCAAACATGCAGGTAAAAATTGAAGATCAATAATGTGGCACAAATATGACTTTAAGTACATTGTGTCGATCAGACAACGCAATGAGAAAATAAACATGGATATCATAAAACAAATTCATGCAGAGTGTCAAAAATGGAAAAGCAACTCAAGAGGCCCTACGCGAGGAAAGATTTCCACTTAGAAAACTTAAAGGGAAATTCTACTGGATAGCCTTTATGCTGCCGATGTTATCTGATGTCAAGTATGGGCCAATTAAGCAAAGGACAAACTCAAAAGATAGCAATGGTGAAAGTGAGAGCATTACATCAGGTAAGCAGCTAATACTAAGAGAGACGAAATAACCATAAAGTGATTTGAGAAAAGCTAGGACTTGGACAAATTAAGGCTAAGATGGTTGAAAGCAAGATGTAAAGGTTTTGGCAGAGAGGCCAGAAAAGATTTCAAGGCTGCTAAAAGAAGAAAGCAAAGAGCAGAAAAAAGAGCATCAAATAAGTTATTAGACATTACTACATGACTCAGCCCATCTCGAACATTCTAAAAAGATGGCCTTTTGAAAGAGCTCCGTAGTCTCCAACCGTTTTCATTGTTGAACCTATTTAGGTGTTTCATGGACCTTGAGTTAAATCATTTCATTTTTACTTTGTACCTCTTGATCCTTGATTTATTGCCCTCTTGCCCTACTCTCTTTTATGCAATCTGCATGAACTCTCATCTTGCTGTTGATAGCAGGCTTCTTCTACTCTCTCACAATTAGATACACTTGTTTCGACTTTTACATGAAAAAACACTTTTGTGGTCTCTAAAGCTAGCCTTTGTTCTTGCCAAGGTGAAGAACCCTGATGTGGCAGGATTTACACTTGAATTTTCATTGTTGTTGTTGCAGACCTCCTATTGTGCTGCTTTGTTTTAGTATGCTATGATGACAAGCCTTAATAGTGAATCATAACCAGATCTAGTTGCTACAATTTCCATGCCTTCTCAGAATGATTGGAAAGATGCCAAATTATGAACTATCAACTATAATGACTATGCCTGATTCCATCCATCCATGACACCTAGATTGTTCAAACCTTTTTCATATGCTTTAATTTATCAGGTAGAAGAACGATACTAAATTTAGCCAAACAGACATTGACTAACATGAAATCCACAAGCACATAATCACAACTTCATGTCAGGTGATAACAGCTTTGGTAGCCCTTAATATTACTCCCTTTCAAACTTTTAGACTTCAAAGTAAACATGTACTCACACACTTCTTCACTCATGACCACACAATTGTTAGACCTTAAGAGACTAATTAAATCATCACTGCTCTGTATCTAAGCAATTGATTTTTGCTCCAATTACTAATAGGGGTGCATGTACATAGAGGGATATGGTATCCTTCGCACATGTGAGCCAAAATTTTTCGCAAAGTTTTATATGAAAAATGCCAAATGTTCATAAAATGTTGAAGAGGACACCCATAAAAATTAGGTACTATCTATAGAATGGAAGAAAACCTAAGAAATAGACACCATTAAACAAAAGTTTTGCATCCTGATACCTGATTACTCAACTTCCCATTGAACTCAATCACCAGACAGAGAAAGTACAATGCACCATATGGTTTGTACAACCTAAGAAATCAAGCAAATCTAATTCCCCCTCATGTCAAATCTCTACATACTTTGTGCAAATCAAACCAGGCGGTGGGATTGACATACAAAGAACTAAGTGCATAGATATGACAACACCACCAATAATCCCACTGAGACACTATCTCTACATTCCACACCAATGTCTGTTCGAAACTCGGATGCTGGGACACAGCATTACACTAGAGCATTCCTCAGAGTACAACAGAAGAAATTTACAGCAGACTCAAAACATAGCTGAATCCAACCCTGCATATTTTGACAAAGATGTATGGCCACTCCTAGCATTTAGCTAAGTCTGAGTCACATTGACCTATTGTACTCCCAATTGTGACTACATAGTCGACTAAATCCATCTAATACCTCATTCTTTTACTTCCAACACTCCCACCAAATATCATATACATCTGTGTCTAGAAAAATTACCGTATAACAAGCTCTTCAATGCCAATCAACAGTCAGATACTAGCTTTGGTAACATCCACTGATCCACAAATCTGTCCAACGGAGTCCATAATTTCTTTGGGGCACAAAAACTCACAAAACCAACCCAAATCACCATACTTGACCATTCTCATATGAATCAAAGCCAGTATATTCAAACAGATAATGAACAACCAGAACTATCCAAAATTCATACTCTCCTAATTAACATTCATTCAAAACGAATCTCCATGTCATTCCTTGAAAAATCAAAATTAACGCCACAAATCAAAAGTAAATAAGACTAGAACCCCCTCCCCCCAAAAAAACCCCTAAAATTCACGCCGATTATGGCACCAAAGCTACAAATCAAAAGTGAATTGGACTAGAACAAAAGAAACTAAAACTCATACCGATTTCGGCACCAAGGCCTTGTAATCCAGAGATGAGGACATTAGAAGCGAAGAGCCGGCGCATCGTCTCACGACCGTAAACGGCGAGCTGACGACTGTGCAAATCCTCATCGATTTCAGAAGAATTGTCGTTGCGGCTCCCATTTCCGTCACCGAGCCCCATGATCGGCCACTCAGATTCACCGTTCGCCGCCGCTCCTCGGCTGTTTCCCTTGGTCGCCACCGTCGCAGAAGAAGAAGAAGAAGAAGAAGAAGAAGAAAAAGAAGAAGAAGAAGCAGCTGCGGCCGAGATCAAGCAAGGCTTCTTGAGAGCAACGTCGGCGTGAGAGTGAGAGTGAGAGTGAGAGTGAGGGACTTCCGCCACAACTTGAAGGTCGTTGTTGTCTTCAGCCTCCGCTCCCACCGCTCTCTCGCTAGGAAGCATATAGTGCGCACGCTCAACAACTGCTCGACATTGACATTGACATAGACATTTTCAAACATCCACAGCACAAATTCAAATCAGAAACCAATCAAACAATCGAAAAGGAGCAGAAATGGAGAAAATCCTTGAGATTACGATAAATTTGATTTGAAATTCGAATGATCGCTTGAAAAAGAAGCAGAGATTGGAGAGAGAGAGTGAGAGGAGTACCGACTGGGCCAGCCGCCAGCAGGAGGTGGAACGAGGAGGCGTGCCAATGAGACGAGCTTCGGTGGGGTTTGGTTTTAGGGGGGATTTTTTAATTTTAATTTTTTGTTTTATCGGGTGAGTAGGTGGATGGTTCAGGGCCTTATTTGTAAATTGCTGAGAATGCGGTCTCTCAGGGAGAGGGAAATGAAGCGGAGAAGAATTGGCGGCTGCAGATGGAAGGAAGTTTCACAGAGAGGTAACCTCGTCTCTGTCGGGAGAAAGTCTAGAGAGAGTAATTATGGGAATAAAGAAAATCAAGAAATTAAAAACATCAACAGCAGGATTCGAACCTGCGTATGGAGAGCCCAACAGATTTGAAGTCCGTCTCCTTAACCACTCGGACATATCGACGTGATTGCCAAGTTGCCCTTTTCACCTGTAAATTCTGATGTTATTTCCGTTCAGATAATTTGCCAACATGTTCATGCTAGTCAACTCATTTTATCTACAAGGTAGATTTTTTAATCAACCAAGATTATTATTAATCAAGAGTCAAAAAAGAACACAAGTAGTCCAACGCTTGATCAAAGACACACTTTGGATCATTTTCAAGCTAAACTCAAGAGTTTGAGACATAAGGTTAAAATATGAGCTACTTTGTTCCCTTCTCTCCTAACAAAAACATAAGCACAAAAATCAAAATTACTACCAAGCATAATAATATCATCAACCAAAAGACCAACTTCCGATGTTAGCTTCTGTTTCTTCTTTAGTTTCGAGATCAAGGACAAATAGTCTCATTCCAAAACCACATTTCGGAGACCATTCTGTTGAGCTGTTTTGATTGCTAAAATACATGCTCGAGCTTCCTCCACTTCTAGGCCCCAGAAACTCGCTGCTTGTGAAGCAGTCGAAAACAGCGCATCCCCCTCACTATCTCTTGCAATCACACCTCACCCATGGCCCCACGCACCTAACTTTGCAGCATCAAAGTTAATTTTACATACTCCAATATCAGAGCATCTGCACCCAATCACTTCCTCCACATCTCTAACTCTTCTCCTTTCATAGGCGCTTTGATAATCATGCAAGAATTTAAGAGCCTTTTGTCACATAGTCGTATCAATCCTGAATGCATTGTCAAACAAATATATACTTCGTACACCCTAGATACTACACGCTACTGTCATGAATTCAACCCACCCACCTTCCTCCAAAACATCCTTTGCGTGGAAGAACATGTCCCAAATAGTGGTAAAAGAGCAATCAACAACAAGAGTTGAAAATGGGGCATCTTCCCATATCGAAAGCACTAGTGGGCACTCAAATAGGGCATGCATGGTTGTGTCTTCAACAAAGCCACAAACCCCACACCTTATTGAAAAATTAGGTATTCTTCTCGCTAGCCTTGCTACAGTGAGGAGATCACATGCACAATATCTTCATGTAAAAATCTTGATCCAAGGCGGTACACCCAATCCCGAAATACTCTTCCATGCACCTTTCAGGTCATCACACTACTTCTAGCCTCTCCAGAACGCCTTCGCATTTGAATAAGTGATATGCACCACGGATCGTAAGCTCACCACTTGAAGAGAAGTGCCAAATAACCAGATCAAGAAGCAAATGAATACTCAGTGGGATGCTTTTAATTATATCTGCATCAATCGGTAGAAAAAATGCATCAACCATGTACTTCCTCCAAATTCCTTGCTCTAACTCAATAAGGTCACCAACCTTTAGAAGGGAAAATTGAGGTTTTCAAGGGGTGATTACCTTGAAAGTGTTCGGCCAAGGATCCACTTAGCCTCCCATATGTTCAATGAGAAACCATCCCCCGTTCTCCATCTCGAGCCCTCCTCGACAATCCATCTAACTCCCTATAAACTTCACCATGTGAAGCTTGGCCTATGCCCCAACTCTGCCTCCATTAGCCCACAACGTGAAAAGTCCACAGCTTTTAGGATTCGATAAGCAAGTAAGCTCATATTACACATGAGATGCCATAGCCGTCATGCTAGCAACGCACCATTAAATGCTTCCAAGCCACAACCCTAGGCCTTCGTCAAGCTTACTCCTGCATAGTCGGTCCCGTCCGACCAGATGAATCTTTCGGGAATCATTGGAGCGCCCCACCAAAATTTATTAATTAAGGCCCGGATTTCATTGCGCAACTCACTTGGAAACTTGAAAATGCTCATTGCGTACGTCGGAATGGCTTAAGCTGCTGCCTTAATTAGTACTTCACGACCATCTTTAGAGAGATGGCGATTCATCCAGCTATGGAGATTCGATGACCTTTTAATCTCCCTTCGTTAACAGCATTTTCCAATGAGTATGATAAACCTTCAGCACAAAACAAAAACAAGGTGAAATAGGGTCACTTTGCCAGAGTCCTCGCATGGGTTTAACAAAAGCCCTCGGGTCACCATTAAGTAAGAAAGAGAAATTCGCTGACTCCACACAACTCATTACCAATTTAACCTAACTCGGACTAAATCCTAACTTAAGCATAACCCTCCTCAGGAAAGGCCACTCAACTCGATCATATGCTTTAGATAATATCCAATTTGATGGTCATGCTTCTATTTAGCCCCGAGTGACAATGTACAGAGTAAAAAACCTCAAATGCAACCAGAACATTATCAGTAATCAACCTTCTCGGTGTAAATGCACTTTGATTGTCCGAAATAATGTTGGGCTAGATCTCCTTTATCCGATTAGTAATAGCTTTAGTCACAAGTTTATATATAGAATTACACAAACTTATGGGTCTAAAGTTACTAATCTCCGTTGGTTTGTGCTTCTTCGGCATAAGAGTTGCGTACGTATGATTGAAGCCCTTAGGGATAGGGGTTCCACGTAAAATTACTAGTACCGCAGCATATCCATCTCCACTAATCGTGTCCTAATAGTGTTGATAGAAAAATAGATTCATACCATTGGGACCCGGGTTCTTATTCGATTTCATATGGTTAAGCGTCGCTTCCACCTCTTCATGCTTATATTGACATTCGAAGCTATCGCTCATATTAGCCGAAATCTTGGTTGGGATTAAGTCAATCACTTCATCAAAATTTGATGGCTCCATGGTGCCGAAAAGAGACCCAAAATATTTCATAATAATTTCCTCCATATCCTAGATGTTTGAGTATAAAACTCCATCCTCACCTTGCAACTCAGAAATAAGGTTAATGGATTTATGTACACTAGCTTCATTATGAAACGAGCTATAAGAAATCCACGCGAGACCTCTACCACCATAGCACTTCCTCTCGCCTCCTCCGCTTACGCAGCTTATCAAGAATAATCGAGTGCTCATGAATATTTGCGGCTCTTCTCAACATCTTCTTATGCAGGCTTATCGCCTTTTGAACATTACCAAACTCAGACCAATTCCATTTTTGAAATAAAGATATGCACCTATCGATTTCTTAATGCAATTCAAGACTGCATTGACGCGTCACTCACCCAGGACTCCTCCATGATCTTATCACACAGCTCATCATCCACCCACATCATCTCAAACCTGCGCCGCTTTAATCTTTTGTGTCCATCATCCACTGGTGTTGTATCGATAACATTGGGGAAGTGATCGAAAAATTTATCATGTAAATAAGTCACTATGTAAGAAAGAAATAGAGCAACCACCCCACATCCCCGTAAAACCAATCAAGATGTCCCTCAATAGACGCTAGGCCACTCTACTATTCCACCAGTGAGCTCTCTGCCATCATAACCCATATCAAGTAGTCCACAATCATCCAACGCTTGTTTGAAAGCTTTTAAAACAGATTGGGGTTGGGAGGGCCTCCAGATTTTTCATAATCATGTATAATTTCATTCAACTCCCGACTTATAAGCCACAGTAACGTTAAATGAGCCTTGAGATCACGCAAAAGATCACAAGTCCTAAGTTTGTTTTGTGATTCGGGCCACCCATACACTTCTAAGAATCGCCAGTCAAGTTCACTTGTATTTCCAGAAATTACAACATCAATGTGGTTTAATGATTGTGATAAAAGTGAGACTAGTACATCCTTTTACCACAACAGAGCCAAAACCCTTGACCTTCCTTGAGCACACACAAACAACCCATTAAACTCCCTTCCCCTCCCAGATAGAACTCTCTCATTCAACAATTTCATTGTGGTTCAACTTAGTTTGATTTCTGAAAGTAAAACCAAACTTGACTTCTCTCTCCGTAGTAAGCTACAAAGATCTCTACCTGTCTGGGGTTCGCCAAGCCCCTAGCAATTTAAGCAAGGGAACTTCATGATCCTTGGTGAGGTTGCACCGTAACCTCAGCCTGTTTGGCAGATTCAACACCATTAGACAAGCCACTTCCTATCCCTTTATCCCATCCCAACTTAGCGCCAACTATCACATCATGTTTTTACTTCTAAGGACCTTATACCTCACTCAGACCATAGCTCCATTATCCACCATCANNTCCTCCATTCCTTGGCCTCTATTTTTTAGTTCGTTTGGGCTTTGTTGTTTAGAGGCTCCCAAGTCTGCGAACTTCAATTTTAAGCATGCTTTGGTAGCCTCTCTATTTTTCTGAAAAGGTATAAATAATTTCCTCTTTTTCTACCTTTGACTATCTGTGTTACACTTCTTAGATTTGACTGGTGAAGTTCGTAGCCGTTCACCATACTAAAGTTCAGACACCTCCCTCTCTGGGTCTACCATATCGCATCCCTTGAGAACATAACCCAACCTCTACATCCATAGCAGAAATCCAGTAACTTTACGTATCCGAGATCAATCCACAGAGGCTTCCCTCAAACAACCATGGGGATGCCTCTTCGAAGGGGTTTTGTAACATCGATTTTAACTTGCAAGTTTATAGATTTATCAGCACCATAGTACAAATTGGCTTTGTCATAACTGTGAAACATTCCAGGCTGAGAGCCGACACCTTCGCAAATGCCGCACTCTGTTTTCAAAGAGGCATGGAGTATGCCTTCACCTAAATCGTGTCATGTCGGATTTGACATCTGCTGGCCGTTCCAGCCCATGATCTCCTTTAGCAAGAGTAAATAGCCATCAAACGCCCATGTCGCTTCATTTGACACACATTCTTTATCAACATTCAAGAAAAATTGAAAAGAAAACAAGTTCTTGTCTAGATCTCGAATTATTACTCATTTAGCAGGCTCCCAAATGTTCTTCAATATTGCCTTCATCGTCCCTGGATTGAAATAATTCTCAGTGAAGAGTTTCCCCCACAAGCATAGGGAGATCTATTCAATTTGCTCCTTCGTTTCATCCTCCTTGCAAACCAGCACTTTTTCTTCATCTTGCGTCAATTTTAATTAACTGCACGCATCTTCTAGCCGCAAAGCCATTGATTTGGCTAATTTCTTCTTCAATAAGGAAGAATCAACAAAACCCTAGTTGCACTGTGACTCGAAATGATAGCCACCTATAGGGTTATGCCCAAACAAGGATAGTGAATCAAACTAGTTGATATCAAAGCGCCTACAGAGAGGTGAAACACAACTGATCTCCTGCTTCACGAATCAATTGACGGCAGAAACTTACACATGTTAGGGTTTATGCACCTAGAGAGAAGAGAGTATCTACAAGGCAGTTTTACCCTCAATTGGATGGATATTTTTTGGTTTGGTGTAGAAATTGGATGGATATTGGATATGTGCCAACTTTTATTCATTTTCTTTGTTTATTTCGTTCATTTTTCTTTGTTTAAAAGGGAATTCTATCTGAATTCTCAAATGTTGGATAAATTGCCAATGTTCGGATACATTTTCAGCATCTAGAAGAGAGATAAACTTAATGCTATGAATTATGAAAACTATTACCTATTTGAAATTTTTAAGCTCAAATTTTTTGAATGGATAAAAGAAATAAAGCTAATACACTATTTGTTACCCTTCTGATTTTTGTATTAGTTATATAACCCAACCATAAAATACTACTTGTTTTTATTAGAGTACTACCTAGTTATTATACCCGTGTATAGCACAGACTTCTTTTAAATTTTAGCTAAATTAAATAATAAAATATTATTCCATTTTGTACTATTAGTACATTCTTTTCAGAAATATATGCATGAATTCATTAATTTTTAAATGATTCCTCTTCATGAGCTGTGGCAGTTCTGATACTTTTTCTAAAGGCATGCAATTTGAAAATCTCTTTAACGAAGGTTTCAATAAAAAATGATAGGGATAAGTTAGATGAAAATATGTTCTTTAGAAAGTGTTTACACAAAATTTAATATGTTTCCTGCTTATGTATAAATTACTTAAATTATATAAATAACTATATCCAAGTATATATAAGGCCGCATATCATTAAAATTTAAAAAAATCTCTGTAACAATATTTTTATGTAATCATTAGCGTAAAAATTAACATTAGTTCTCGTAATTAATCCTTTATCAACAAACGTTACTTCTCCATTGTAGATTGTTTTATCATTTATGCTTTATGTTTTCAATATATATTATAGATGAACATGTATAACCCTTACCATTTCGGATGAGGTATACAATGCTTTTCAAAATAGCAATTGGAGTTAACTGTCATATAGACTGTGTTGAAGATTGAACTCAGTAACATTAAAAATCATACCACTTCGCGAAATAGTAACAAACACTTATAAAATAGCCCTATTTACTTCCAATTTGCTAACGTAACCGAAGATTTGCATACATTTGATGAAAATTTGTTATAATTATAGGTATTAGAACTAAAAACCTTTCGTTGACTCTTTGTGTACGGATTTAAAAGGGGCTCATGGTTGCGTTAACATTCATAGAAAAGACAATGCCATAAAATCATTTTTTACATAGAAAAAAGAATATGATGTACAATGCACAAATTATTTCATTAATTTGGTTGCTTTTGTATTAATAAAAAAGACAAATGTACAATTTATTTTTTACCAAAAAAACAATACGATGGAGAATGCATATTTTGTTTCAATTATTGTCTAACCAATCAAATAATTTTCTTTTTCAATTTTTACTTTCTGAACTATGACTATAGTGTATCTATAATTTGGATATATAATAATCTTTTATAGGCACGATTAAAAATTTAACCGCTTTAAATTTCTAAAAAGTGAAATTTATTTGGAGTACCTGTTATAATAAATATAAAAATTATGCATAATTATCCATGACTACACAACTTTTGAGTGAAAATTATCAAATATTTTTCAATGTCTATTTTTTTAATATTTTACAATATATGCCATTTTTTGTGAGAAAGTGTAAATGATATATAGGAATAAAACATTTGAGCCATGATAGTGTAATATTTTTAAGAGAAAAAAATACATATAATTATTTAGGAAAACAATATATATGAGTTTGTGTAGTAATTAAAATTAATTTGTTAACATGTGTAGTATTCTTGACTTGTCGACATATTAGCTTCTGCTTTGAACCAAGACACAAAATTAATTTGTTGATATGTGTACTATTCTTAACATGTCAACATATTTGCTTGTGCTTTGAACACACACACACATACATATCATATATATATATTAAAAGTTGGATATAAATCATGTATAAATGACATGTGGCATACTAATGTGGCATAAAATAATGAATTGACAAGTTATAATTAGTGGATGTTAGTTGACTCATATTAATTAACATTAATGTTATTAACTAGGATTTACTAACCTTCCAAAGGGGGGAAACAAATTGGGATTCACTATGCGTTATTACTTTGCGGTTGAAATTTAATTAAAAAAAACTAACTACATAGGTATTTGAATAGCTACACAAAAGTAAAGCTATTTTAACACAATGTTACATTACATTAAAAGACTTGACCACTAAATGAATAATTTATGCAATAATTAGTAGAATAGTAACATATTCTTAACTAAATCATATTGAAAAAAATATATATATGCTGCATCAAAAATGACAAGATTATGACTTGCATATTAAAGGTTAAAAACTTAACCTAATTCAATAAATAATTTTAATATCAAAAAAATTTTATTTTAAGTGATGTAATTAAGAGCAATGAAAAACATATGCATGCTTCCATGAACTATTACGATAGCATAATAGTTATTCTATCACACAAAAATTAACTTATTTTAATAAATTAGTATATTTTAATTATTTTTTAATAACAAAATTAACTCAA
>NCQT01067206.1:5197-17800 GCA_002740465.1 Stenocereus thurberi
ATTACTAATTATTATCTGATAGTGAACCCTTCGATACTGTTACGATCAATGGATAGGCGTACACCTGCCAAGCCGATCGGGGACCTGGCCTGAAGCTGCGCGCGTAACTGAAGGGCGAATGCCCTATGTATGATAACTGACGGGGTCACTAATTAACTGATAAATCACTTTGTAAACTGATTCATTAATGTACTTATCAAAATATGATAACGTTGATAAATACACTTTGATTTCCAAAGATACAGCCAATGGACGTACCTGAAGTCTTTAAAATGATATTTCACTTGATAATACTTATGTACAATGGAAACAATACACTAGGCCTCATTTCTGCTAAAGAAATGTAATTATACATAAATGTAGCCAGTAAACCACATTCACTTACATAATTTGTAACTTTAATGGAAATTGATTATTTAAAAAGACTTCTATAATTCCAACAATTCAATATAAGACAAGTTCNACAAAAATGAACTGATTTTAATTCAATATAAGACAAGTTGATCTGAATAATAAATCAATTAGCGTTATTGAACTTGAAATATAACAAATTGAAGCAAAATAGACCAAATGGAAATGACTGAGGTAATATTGAAGAGATTTTAATTGATATAAATGAAATATGAGTTTTGATATTTCTGACATAGATAATGGAAAGTGTGACGCTTTTGAAATGGATAATAGAATGGTTAATGCCTCTGAAATGGATAATAGAAGGTTCAATGCCATGAGGGGTGTTGTGAGGTACATAAAAAGCTCAAACAACCTCAGTTGATTCGATGGACACTAATTTGAGTCATTACTGTGCCCACTTCTCAAATTTCATTTTCATGCTCACTTAACTCGATTTTCAAACCCAAGTGAGCTTCTATATATAATCACACTTGTGAAACTCAATAAACTTTGTAATTTTCTTGCAATATCCATAATTATATAGAAACTTCTGAAAATACTTCCAAATGTCACGATTTCTATAGTCACCTATGTTACCGTTTGATGGTGTATATTAGAAAATCCATATCTTTCACTTCGGACCTCCAAATATGATGTAAAGCCCCAACATGAAAATCTCACAATGTCCACTAAAACTGTTATTTAGGACACAAAGCATGATTCACATAGTAAAGTCCCTAAAATTGGGGTAGAACACAGACGGGCAGAATTTCAATTCAATCTGCGCAGTCATAGCAAAATGACCATAATTTTCAATGAGCCAATCAATTCCATTTTTTTTCGTAAAGTCCACCGTTCAATACTACTCTCAGTTTCAAGGTATTCTGTGTAGTCTTCAGTAAATTAATCGTAACTTTGTCCACACAACTCAGAATCAAGTAATTCTAGAGCCTATTGAGAGCTAACTCATTGTGCTATCAATCTACCAAAAATCATAATTTTCACATGCAATGGTTATCACCAGTTTATTCCCAAAGTCACCCCTATTTTGGATCTATTTACAGCATAATAACACATATTTGCAAGCTTTTCTTGATATAATCCCCCCACTAAAATCGCTCTTTACTCATCTAAGACCATATCAACATTACCGTAGTCATTTATGGTGATAAAAATTACCAAAACAAATACAAGATAATCCAAATCCATCACTTTAACTTAAGCTTGCTTGTTCATGCACAATTTCAGTCTTACTCTCAAGATGATCCAACCATTAAAACTTCAAAATAACTCTTCTTTTCATCAAAACAACATGATCAATAATCAAACCAAGAATCAAAACCAAAATATAACAAGAAAACAACAAAGATAAAGTTAGGGTTTACTCACTTTAATCATGTAAGAAGGGGGGTAAGTGAGGTTTGATGTTGGTGGGAGTGTGAGTGGTGGCTAGTGTGGTTGCCTGGTGATTGATTGGTGGCCGGCTGGTGGCGCAGCAAAGGAGATGGTGGTAGTAGGTGGCCGTGGAGGAGAAGGAAGGGAGAGAAATGAGAGCTTTGATGTTTTGGTTTGTTTTACTTGGATGAAAATGAGCCAAATTTGCTTGGCTATACTTATATCTAGCAAAATGAACCTTAAGCCAATTAAAATTAGACACATGCAATGGTGCTTAACCAAGTAAAATGGGGTAATAACTTGTCGGGCCGGAATTGGGCCTAAATGAGCTTGCCCGAAAATATATACCTTATGCCATTGAAATTGTTTTGCAACTCGAAATTAATTTTTTTGTGATGTTATGAAAAATAATTTCATTCATTTTTTTTAAAATCAAAATTATCGAGGCCTACTATTGATTTTTCCGAAATTTTTCAGTAAATGAACTCGAATTGTCAAGTGGAGCCCAAAATAAATTTTCTCAATCGGGATGATTAAATGAGATAAATAAATTTGGAAAATTAACAACATCACTTAATTAAATGAGACAAATAAATTAGAATTTTCCTTAATGATCCCTCAATCATAATCTGGTAAACCCACTGATAGAAGCGTCACCGCCGTCCAAAAAGGAAAAGGCTTGCAACGTGAGTACTATAAATAACATAGCTAAGCATAACCTCAAACATATACACTCACATCGAGTGTTAACCAAAGAAAGGTTTATAAACCATAGTAAAATAAATTACCATATAATCTACATCTTCATCCGCAGAAGAGTTCAATATACAGCTTTAAAGTATGCATATACTGCATTACTTCTGATCTATCCGGATTTTCTTGCTTCACTTATTCTCTGCAACTGATTTGTTAGCATGAGGGCAATTCTCTGAGCATTTGCCTAAAACAAAACATGAAAAACATTTCGAACTGTGAGCCAAATCTTAGTACATGCATTCCTGAATTGTTAAATGATCTCTAAATAAATTGTTTGGGCGGCCGCGTTGCAATTCAATTTAAATTAAAACACTGAATGAGATGAATGTAGAACTACATTGCTAGTTATTATCTGATAGTGAACCCCTTAATACTGTTACGATCTATGGAGAGGTGTACACCTACCAAGCTAATTGGGGACCTGGCCTGAAGCTGCACGGGTAACTGAAGGGCGAATGCCCTATATATGATAACTGACGGGGTCACTAATTAACTGGTAAATCACTGTACAAACTAATTCATTGATGTACTTATCAAAATATGATAACATTGATAAATACACTCTGCTTTCTAAAGATACAGGGAATGGACGTACCTGAAATCTTTAAAATGATATTTCACTTGATAATACTTATGAAGCAATAGAAACGATAGACTAGGCCTCGATTCTGCTAAAGAAATATAATTGTAGGTAAATGTAGTTAGTAAACCATACTCACTGACATAATTTGTAACTTAAATGGAAATTAATTTATCTAAAAAGTCTTCTACAATTCCAATAATTCAATATAAGACAAGTTAAACCATAATGAACTGATTTTAATTCAATATAAGACAAGTTAAATCAAAATGATCTGAATAATAAATTAGTTAGGGTTATTAAACTCGAAATATAACAAATTGAAGCAAAATAGACCAAATGGAAATGATTAGGCAGTAATGAAAAGATTTTAATTGATATAAATGAAATACAGGTTTCTGATATTTCTGAAATGGATAATGAAAAATGTGATGCATCTGAAATGGATGATGGAATGTTTAATACCTCTGAAATGGATAATAGAAGGTTCAATGTCATGAGGGGTGTTGTGAGGTTTGTAAAAAGGTCAAATAACCTCAGTTGATCCGATAGACACTAATTTGAGTCATTACTGTGAGCACTTCTCAAATTTCAATTTCATGCTCACCTAACTCGGTTTTCAAACCCAAGTAAGCTTCTACACATAATCACACTTGCTAAACTCACTACACTTTGTAATTTTCTTGCAATATCCATAATTATATAGAAACTTATGAAAATACTTCCAAATGTCACGAAATCTGTATTCACCAATGTTTTCATTTAATGGTCTGCATTAGAAAATCCATATTTTTAACTCCCGACCTCCAAATAAGATGTAAAATCTCAATAGAAAAACTCATAATGTCCACTAAAACCTTTATTTAGGACACAAAGCATGATTCACATATTAACATCCCTAAAATTAGGGTAGAACACAGACGTGCATAATTTCAGTTCAATCTGCGCAGTCATAGCAAAATGACCATAACTTTTTCCACATAACTCGGATTAAGGTGATTCAAGAGGCATGTGAAAGCTCACTCATTGATCTATCCACAACCAAAAATCATAAATTTTTAATGAGCCAATCAATACCAGTTTTTTCATAAAGTCAACCATTCAAAACTGTTCCCAGTTTCAAGGTATTCTGTGCAGTCCTCAGTAAATTAATCATAACTTTGTCCACACAATCCAGAATCAAGTAATTCTAGAGCCTATTGAAAGCCAACGCATTGTGCTATCAATCCACCAGAAATCATAATTTTCTCATGCATCGATTATTACCAGTTTATTCCCAAAGTCACCCCTATTTTGGATCTGTTTATAGCATAACAGCACATATTTGCAAGCTTTTCTTGGCATAATCCCCCCACTAAAATCACTCTTTACTCATCCAAAACCATACCAACATTACCATAATCATTTATGATGATAAAAATCACCAAATCAAATACAAGATAATCCAAATCCACCACTTGAACTTGAGCCTGCTTGTTCATGCACAATTTCAGTCTTTACTTGTTCTCAAGATGATCCAACCATTAAAACTTCAAAATAACTGTTGTTTTCATCAAAACAAGGTGATCAATAATCAAACCAAGAATCAAAACCAAAATACAACATGAAAACAACAAAGATAAAGTGAGGGTTTACTCACTTTGATCATGCAAGAACGAGTATAAGTGAGGTTTGATGTTGGTGGGAGTGTGGGTGGTGGCTAGGGTGGTTGCCTGATGATTGACTGGTGACCGGCTGGCTGGGCTGGTGGCGGCAACAAAGGAGATGGGGGCAGTAGGTGGCTGTGGAGGAGAAGGAAGAGAGAGAAATGAGAGCTTTGATGTTTGGTTTGTTTTACTTGGATGAAAATGAGCCAAATTTGCTTGGCTATGCTCATATCTAGCAAAATGAACCTTAAGTGAATGAAAATTAGACACATGCAATGGTGCTTAGCCAAGTAAAATGGAGTAATAACTTGTCGGGCCGGAATTGGGCCTAAATGAGCTTGCTCGAAAAATATACCTTATGCGATTGAAATTGTTTTGCGACTCGAAATTAATTTTTTTTGTGATGTTATGAAAAATAATTTCATTCATTTTTTTAAAATAAAAATTATCGAGGCCTACTATCGGTTTTTTCAAAAAATTTCGGTAAATGAACTCGAATTGCCCAGTGGAGCCCAAAATGAATTTTCTCAACCGGGATGATTAAACGAGATAAATAAATTTGAAAAATTAATAACATCACTTAATTAAATAAATGAACATTGTTTAGGGTCGGACTATTACAGCCTTCCCCCCCTTAAAGAGTTTCGTCCTCGAAACTTATGAACTTTGTCAACACATGCAAGGTTATCCCCCGTTAAAGAGTTTCACTTCTTCATCAGATTCTCAAGTACCTTCTGAATGGGCATAATTTGCCCAAAGTAATTTGGTTAGAGATATCTACTTGATGCTTAACTGCTAACTCCTGTGATTTAATATCTAGACTAGGTGCTCTTGAAGCACAAGACCCACAATGACTGCAATGGGTTTACTTATGACAGCATGATTAGGATATGGAATGTGCTGCTTGAGTTGTGAGGCAAGGAACACATCATACACGTGTTTAAGCTATATAGACAGGCTTGGCAAAGAAGCTATGCAATTTGGCCTTTTAATAAACTGACATGGTCTAAAAGATCTTGATCGCAATTTTGTTTGCAGTTTAACCTCCTTACACCCTTAATTGATGAAACTTTCTGAAAAACCTTATTATATACATGAAAGTCCAGGAATGTCCTTCTTTTATCAACATAGCATTTCTGTCGCTTTCAATAGGATACTTTTAGGAATCTTCTGACATGTGTCGCCTTATTAAATGCTGGAGAAGATCTTCATGACCATAAGATGATTTATTGTCAATGTCTGCCGTTATTTTATCCTGATGTTTAATGAAGGATTCTCTGCTAGTGCTATCGCAATGTTGACTGCTGGGAGTTCCATACTTTCTTCAAATGTAAATATTGGTCGTAGGTCATGAAGGACTACAGGCTCCAACTTAGAAGAGTTGATCCATTGATATTTTTAGATGCTTGCCCATCTATTTTAGGATGATAAGAACTGCAAAAGTTCAATTTAGTTCTAAAGGCTCTTTGAAGTGCTTGTCATAACAGGCTTGAAATCTCTGATCTCGATCATATACTATATATGAGGGAATCCCATGACAAAGTCCATTGAAATTGAATCCCTTTCTTAAGGCTTTTCTTTATTCTTTAGAGCTCAGGATCATCATGCTAATTCACTCTAATTTCCTCCATTAAGGAGGACTATAAGGTAAGTGCTGACATTTAAACATTCGTCTTCCTATGCGACACTAATTGAATGTCCAAGTCCTCAATTGTTCTCTCAAGAGATTTAGTTAAGTAGTTANNACAGTGCTTAAGGTATGTTGTGCCTTCCTATTCAGGGCATCTGCCACAATATTTCTCTTTCTTGATTGGCATTAGATCTGCCGCAACTGATGTTTCATGTAGACTGAGCTTCTTCTGAGTAAAGACATACTTCAAATTTTGATGATCAGTATAGGTCTCACAAGGCACTCCTTACAATTAATGTTTTCAAACTCTTAGTGCAAAAACCACAACTGCTAGCCCCGGGTTATGGTGAGGTGTACTCAAACTGTGGGGAGGCATAAGGTACCACTGTATCCTCTTGCCAATTTTGTAGCTTGCTTCAATAAATTGGTCATAGAAAACAATATTCGACAAATCCTTCCTGAAACTCGATAATTCCCGGCGGCACCCACCCAAAAAGTTTCTAGTCTCAATGCATTGGTGGGTCTTGACACTTCGTAATTGCTTTCACCAGTGACAAATCAACTTTAATCTCTTCCTTTAAAACCATATGTTCCAAAAATACCATTACTTCTTACTATAACTCATGGTTCTTGTATTTGCTATGTAATTGATGTTCCTTCGAGGTCTATAACACTATCCTTAAATGAACAATATGCTCATCTTTATCCTTAGAGTATTTCAAGATATCTTTTATGAACACCACCACAACTTGTCTAGATATGGTCTAATACTCTATTCATAAGATCCGTAAAGGCTGCAGGGCCATTGATTAGGTCAAAAGGCATCACAGTGAATTTATCATGACCCAAACATGGTTTATAGTATGGTTTTGGTGATGCCTTTAGGTACAATCCTAAGTTGATGGTACCCTGACCTCAAATCAATCTTAGATAAGACTCATGTTCCCTGCAGTTAACCAGTCATCTACTTGGGATAGTGGGTATTTGTTTTTGACGGTGATCTTGTTTCGCTCCTTGAAATCAATGCATAACCTCAAGGCTCCATTCTTTTTCTTTACAAATAGAACTGGGCATCCCACTGAGGAACATTTGGATGGTCTGATAAATACTTTTGGTAATAGCTCCTCTAACTGAATCTTCAGTTTTTTAAGCTCTGTTGGAGCTATACGAAATGGGACGTTAGAGATAGGTTGAGCATAAGGGATTAATTCAATCTCATAATCCATTTCTCTTTGCGGAGCACTCCTGATAATTCTTCAGGAAAACATCTATAAATTCGCAAACTATAGGGATATCTTCTGCTTTTTCTTCCTTAGAATGAATGTTAATAGCATAACACCAATACACAACATATCCTTGACATATGAGCTCACTTACTTCCATAACAGAATTTAAAGGACAAGGTTTTTCCCCTCTGTGACCATGAAACATAGTTCTCTCCGTTGTTCATCTCTTGAAATAATCTTAGGGTCATCACAACCTATCTTGACCCCATAAGTACACAACTAGCTCATTTCCAAAATGATATCAAAGTTTGATGAGTCAAATAGAATCAAAACTCTAGGGAAAACTATCCCACCAATAGTAATTGAAATAAATTTATGACATATCGAACACTCAGCTCTAGAGTCATTAGATAACTTGAGTCCAAAATTGGTTTATGCCTCCTTATTCTCAAAGTTCACTTGCATGGCAGATCGTGTGAATATAAATGAATGAGTGGCAACTAAATCAATCAATATACAAAATGGTTTCAAAATTAAAGAAGAGTTCCGATAACTACCGCACCAGAGGTGGCGGTATCCTTCTTGCTCAACACATACGACCTTCCTACAGCTGCGGCCTTGAAAATGAGAGTCCTTCCTATAGCCTTTAGTCTTCGAGAGCAGGCAGTAATGAGGTGCTCTGGGCTATCACACCACATATGCTTGTTAGTTCCCACTCGGGACTTGGGTATGCTGTGGTTAATTCTTTCACAAATTTGCTCCAAGTGAAACCAAACCCTAAGAGTCTATTCTTAACAATGTTCCACCAAATGTTCTAATGTTCCAATGTTTCACCAGTTAAATAAAATATTCCAATGTTCACCCTTTTATCCCTTAGAACCTCTGTTACAGTGAAAACTTTCTCCACCCCTCGAATCCACTCTTAAGGTTCCACTGGGCCATACTTTCACTCTAGAGTTTTCTAGTATGAATCAGTTGAAGACATTTTTCCAAGGGATAGTAACCCATCAAAATTTCTCACTGACGTAATCCAAATGCATGGCAAAAATTATGATTGTCAAACTTAAGCTTTATGCAAGTGGACTTCCACAGGGAACTTAGATTGAATCAACCAAAAAGGTAGGCACATTGCATTTCCCTTAGCAATGGGTTCCACAAATTGGACAAGAATTAACCCCTATAAAAAGCGTAGTTAATATTTAACTTCTATACAAGTGTGCTACAAAATTATCGTTTGTTGACATGGGTGCAACCCAATTATAAACCAGCTACTAGTAGCAATCGGGCTCTTAAAAGTAGGAGAAAGTGACTAAGACTGATAAAGATATGGCATGAGAATAAATGGTGATGCAACTGGATGAGGAGATGCCATGGAGACAAAATGACGAAGCCCCTGGTCAAAGCAAGGAACATCCAAACAGTTGATAGTCCAACCAACACAGTGGTAAATGGTATGTTACCAAAAAGTGTAGTGAAATATTTTTAAGAGTAATGCCTCCTCCATAGATTGAGGTGGAGTCAATAGACTGCTTGCAAAAGTTTGAACAATTTGAGCAAGTTTTGAATTGCAATGCATTGAAGCACAATATCTCTCTAAAGTGTCCTTGGTTTTTCTTCTATGGAATAGTCGGTAGTCAATGGTTTCAAACTTATGTATAACAGAATAAGCCTCTCTAAAATCCAACAATTCAGGGGAAAACCCGCCATATAGCTCGCTTAGATGAAATTCTTGTGTTAAAAAATAAAATATATTTATAATTATTGAAGCATATGGAAGGAGTTGCCTGCATAAAATGACACCCATATGATGAGGAAGCATATCCTCAAAGTTGCAGGCACCTGCTGACTTGAACAGTCTGTACCATCAGACTTCTAAGCTGAATTTCATTGACTAAATGGTCTCCAAATGTGTTGTAACTTGGGTCAATGGAATATATAATCTAATCAAAGCTTTGCTATTTGATGGAATGCATAGGCTGCAAGTGGATTAAACTCAGACCTTGTGCATTAGGATTCTGCCCAATTTGCAGACATTGACTTGTCTAATAGTTTTGAACAACCAAATGGCCTCTAATCCACTTGAAACTTGTTTCATATGAAGGATATCTTCCTAATCTTAAAGTCAGGATAGGAGACCCTTGCTTAAGTCATGTTGATCATGGACAAAGGTTATCTCGAAGTCGGACCTTATGCACTGATCAAAACTGTCAAGTCGATGGAACTTGTGTAATATACCCATACTTAGTTTTCTCGATATATTTAACCTCGAAATGATTCAAAGGCCCTTCATAGGACACATCTATAACAACCCCCAACCCTAGGGCTAGGAGTGTTAGTGATTCTTAAATTCCTGGGGGCAAAACGGATAGAGTTTTGCTTGCAAACTGGCCATTTTTCAGGCTTAAAGCCTTACATCAAATCCCCGGCACTGAATAAAAGTACAAAAGGATATCAAATCAAGCTTAATGGTTACACACCGGAGATCACAACTCTATGGGCTATACGCCCGGAGTACAAGGTTTTACATCCCAAAAATAAACAATTCAAGCTAAAAGAATGGCATACCATTCAGATGGGTGGCTCATATGACCATATATACCTAAATGCATTGGAACACCTTTAACTTGTTGTTCAAAATCACCCTCGAGTCTGATACGATCAAACTATATACATATTCTATGGATCCATCTAACAAAGAAGAATATATGAATAGAATATGTGTGAGATAAGCAGACATTACCAGCGTCACAAATCTCCAAGGATATCATAATAGTCCATATTCCTCACTAACCAACTTTCTCAGTATCTTAACTCTATATCCCATATCCCATAAAAAACAAAAAATCTCAACCTGCCTCTGATACCAAATCTGTAACGCCCCCAAATTAAACATGATTCACTGTTTGTATTTTCCTTAATGATCCCTTAGTAATAATCTGATAAACCCAATGATAGAGGCATTACCGCCGTCCAAAAAGGACAAGGCTTGAAACATGAATACTATAAATAACATAGTTAAGCATAACCTCAAACATATACACTCGATATGAGTGTATATGTTTGAGGTTATGCTTAACTATGTTATTTATAGTACTCATGTTTAAAGCCTTGTCCTTTTTGGATAATGATAACGCCTCTATCATTGGGTTTATCAGATTATTATTAAGGGATCATTAAGGAAAATGCAAACAATGAATCATGTTTAATTTGGGGGCGTTATAATTATTGTTTGCATGCCAAACCTCTCTACCCTATTCTGAAGCAATTGAAAAAAAGAAAATAATAAAAGAGAAATATAATGAATCAACAGAGTCATAAGTGACCTTTTGGAAAATTTGTAACCTAAATTCACTCTCGAAAACGATCAATAACTAAATGAACACCGAAGGAACAATAGGCGCATATGAACTATAAAATAGAGGGACATCGAAAGGGATAGTAAATTCATTTTGAAGATGTTTTCAGAAGGCACCACGCATACTCACTGGTGTGGGAAGCATCTAACTCCATAGATTTGAACCGAGGATCTAAATTTACAGTTGAAGATATGATGTCATGATGAATGTATCATGGCACCACCCAGCATCACTTATTGTCCCTACTAATCAATATGTGGAATTACATCTAATTACACTAACAAATAATCCTGTGGCATATTAGTATAAAATAATGGGAATTAAGAATACACTGCTTAGTCGCGAAGAGTAAATAATGTAAATAATGATCGGGCAGGGTTAAACTAATTATAGATCATATCTTTACTGAACCCAAGATTGAATAAAATAAAGAGAAAGAAAACAAAGAGAAGAACGGAAGGTTTACAAATTGGCTCCCTCTCGTTATGTGCTTTAGTGACTTAGAGAACTCTAAGATCAAGAGTATCGAGCCTTGACTTGTGCCTTAGAGGATTTTGTTGATGGATAGAAGAAGGATTTGGTTAGGCTGCTAAACCTCTCAGTATTCTCTCAAAGCTTTCGATGTGCCCTCTCCAATTTTTAGGGTGTTTTTAATCTCATTATTTCTCTATGTTTACTTTCCAATTTTATAATGTGTTCAATCCTTGGGGGTTAGCCCTCTTTTATAGTACCTAAAGGGATAACACAAGTTTGTTTAGAGAAATGAGGTCTAATTCAACTCGTAGAAGGCTTTACCTAGACGGTCCCACCAATTCAGATAAATCTGTAATAGCTGGGACCTATTGTGGAAGTGGAGAAGCACACTGAGAGTCTAGTTGGGATCCTATAGGTAGCTACCTCCATTTATCCTTTAATTTGAGTGGTTCTATTTTTTTTCAGAAATGTTATTGAGTCTATTTTCTAATGACGCTAATTTTGTAATTTTCGAATAAGTGTGATAGAATGTGCAATCCAAATAGTTAACATGTGACATTTTCAATGCAAGACCCAATGTTTGACTTATATCTTTGTCGCTGCTTATAGAATTTTGGTGCATACTATGTCATTGGGAAGGTTATTAAATTAATAATACTAATATCTAAACTTAATAATTTTATGCTTCATGAAGTGGGATGAAATGAAGAATAAATCTCAACTAGATGCCGAACACCGTCAATTTTTGTCTATTTGGGCGTTCTTAGTTTTTTTAGTCTTTTATGGACATATTCAGGTTTTATGTTTGGGTTAAGGGATGTTGACACATTTTAAAGTTCTTAATTTTCAATATCAAGGGGTCCCCAAGTCTGATTTGATCCGTCTATTATCATCAGATGTTTTATAAAAGGGTGATAGTTTTTAAATGTCTATACTAGAGGAGGGACTTTATTCTTTTTGAATTTCATTATTCTTTTATCGTTCAAAAGAGATTCTCTAAAAGCATCCTTCCTTCTCAATGCCTGGTCCATTGAGTGAAGAGCTCCAATGTGCATATTCGGAGTTAGGTGGATGCCATAATCACAGAAGCTGGATCAACATCATAACAACAACATTCTGGAAACTGTTGGGCCAGCTAGAATTGGTC
>NCQT01067207.1:8374-20874 GCA_002740465.1 Stenocereus thurberi
TACAATCTCTAGTGTAACGGGGAGATCCATGACCACATGAGCCTCCCCAGGATTGTCGGGCATCTATAGAGTATCCAGTATAGGCGGCGAGGGTGGTCCTTGTGTTGGTGTTGGTGCTGGTGATGCAGGCGGGGGATGTGCCTGGTGTAATAGAAAAATGTGCTGAAGAGTCTCCATAGTAATCCCTCTTTGCTCGAACTCCTCCCATAATATCAACTTCGAGGTGATAGTCGCCCAAGCCCCATAGACCTGAAACCTGGGTATATCCCAACCTGGGTTCCCCCTCATCATGAAATGATGATAACGGAGCCTGAACTCTACCCAAGGATCAACCATGGGTAAGGAGCATAACAATCTGCATGCACGAACCGTGATGTTGTAAAACTCAGAGAAATGGTCCTGCGCATAAGCTATCATGCTGGCATGCAATAGTGAAAAGTGGGGCTGCTACAGATGAACCAGGCGTCATATTAATAGCGTAAGGATCCATCTAGCAAGGAAAATACAAATGAGGGGCATGTCAAAGATAAGCAATATACATTTCTAATATCACAAGTCTATTTTTAATATCACAAGTCTCTAATAGTATACGATATTCCTTACTAATAACCCTTCTCACCCACCTATATCTAAGCTCCACACTCTACATCCCATCAAGAAAATCAAATCATGCCTCTCATACCAAATCTGTAACACCCAAATGCACATAAACCCAATTAACATCATCAATTAACATTATCAATTGGCAGTGATATCCCAAATAATCGGGGCATTACAGCCGTCCAAAAAGGACAAGGCTTGGCTTAAAAATAATTAAACAAAACCAAGCTAAATATCATTACCACCACACGGCATTTGTAAAAGCAAACCACCAAATCAACATAAATAGTAACTAACAATCTCAAAGTTTACACCAAAATATAGTAATTCTTAGCAGGATATATAGTTCTCACATCAAAATATCTTACAATACAGTGCTCAAAATATTTTAGCACTAAAACACCACTATTCCTTTCAAACTTTTTCGCTCACTTATCTTCTTCAGTTGGCTTGCCAGCCGAAGTGCGGTTCACTGAGCATTTCCCTAAAATAAAACACGAAAACATTCCGAACTGTGAGCCGAAGCTCAGTAAATGCATTTCTGTATTGTTAAGTGATCTTCAAAAAACTAATTGGGCTCGCATTGTAATTTATTTTAATTTAAAACAGGGAATGGGATAAATATAAAACTGCACTGTCCATTATTGTATGATAGTGAACACTTTGTAACTATTACGATATAAAGATAGGAGTACACCGGTCAAGCCGATCAGGGGACCTAACCTAAAGCCGCGCAGGTAACTAAATGGTAATGTCCTGTAATTGATAACTGATTGGATCACTAATTATGTGGTAAGTCACTAATTAAACTGATTCATTTATATACTTGCCAAAATATTATAATTTTGATAAAGACATGCTGATTTCTAAAAATGCAGCCAATGAATGTACCTGGGACTTTTAATGAAATGTCACTGAGTATGATTATGCACAAAAGGGGAGGAAATGACAGATTAGGCCCTGATTATATACAAAAATAACGCTATAGGAACATGTAGTTAGTAATTGTATTTATTTTCATAATTGATAGTTTAGTCCAAGAAAAAGTAAGGGCGTAAAAGGGGCTAAAGTGAATGACTGTAACCTAATCTCCTGACCTCCACTTGAGTCCTAATTTCCCAATATAGAAAGCTTAAGAAGCTTTAGAAAACTTTCATTTAGAACACAAAATATGACTTCCATGATAGGTTTTCCAAAATGAGGCTAGAATACAAGTGTGTAAGTTTTGATCTAACCTCTGCAGTTCTAGCAAAACGGCCATAACGTTTTCCACAGACCTCAGATCAAGGTGATTCAAAAGACATTTGGAAGTTAACATACTGATCTATCTACCCACCAAAAACCATAATTTTTGGCTTGGTAATCATTACCAGTTTATTGGCAAAGAGTCCCTTGTTTTATGTCAGTTCACAGCCACACTGCCTTGCTTCCTCCTCTTTTTTTTTACACAAATCCTCATCTAAAATCGCTCCTTAAAATCACGTAACAAAGCTTTGGTCCTTCCCATCACCATACAAAGCCATAATACTTAATTTCACTCCATAATCATGTACATCAAGTTTTCCATTCCTTTCTTTGTCAAACCCACGCAAAATACGTCCATGATCTTATGTAGTTGCATTAATGAGCAAAATAATCCTTTATAGCAAATTGGAGATATTTCCATAGCCCATCCTTTTTCAAAAATCACATCAAAACATATTTTTCAAGTCGAGAACAAATCCAAGATTCATTTTGCATGAAAATATAATCAAACAACATGCTTAATGCCAAAATAATTCAAGCCATGCATTGATATCCAAACCCTAGCTTGTAACCAGCTTACTGTAACACCCCCAGCCCCTAGGACTGGAAGCGTTACGTTTTCTTAACTTCTTACTTAAATCCTGGGGTGAAATGGACAGAGTTTCCTCTAAAAACTGACCGTTTTCAGGCTGAACGCCTTGCAATAAGCCCCTGTAAATCAACGGAAGCGTAAAACATTTAAAAGAAGCTCAACGGCTACACACTGGAGTTCATAACTCAACGAGCCACCCGCTCAGAGTACCGCACAGAATAGTTCATCAATAAAGAAGAAATGAAGGGTACAACTCTACGGTCCACACAGCCGGAGTATTGGGGTTTATATCCCAAATCATAACTAACTTCGACTAAGAAGATATCTAACTAATTAGATGGTTGGCTCGTACAGCCATACAGAGCAACCTTTATACCATATACAATACATGAACTAGAATGCATGGTTCACATGTGTTTAGAAACTAAGAATACATTACATGACTTCATTAAAGATGTAAGTAGGCACACATGACACTCTACAAGCGAGAATAGACTCCATCTTGACATAGTTGACTCAACTTCTTCCTGTCACAAGAAAACCTGGGAAAAAAGGAAAAAGAGTAGTGGGATGAGCAATCACGCGCTTAGTTAGCGTATCCCAATCCCCTTAAAACAAAACCATTGTAGGCAATAATATCTTCAATAGTCACATATCACATATTTTAATAGTCACATATCACGTATTCATACTTTACTACCATATGAGGCATTCATGAAATCCTTATGGAAGGATCACTAAACATAAACTTCACTTTAAGCACTCAAACACATTTCTAGGTCTCTAAATGACCAAACTTCTTTACTAATAGGCAGTCAGACACTTAAGCAAGCGATAAGGTTAAGCATAGAGGCTTTCTTTTTCATAAACATAACTTCTTAGCATTCTATTCGAACTATGCATGAAACCCTATTCATATGATATGCACATAAGGTTATCTTTTTTCATAATCATACTATTATTGACATTTCATTCATATTATATACACAAGCAGCTTTCGTTCTTCTTGTGAAAACACTTTACTTAGCTTTACTTGAAATCTCGTTCACTTTCATTCATAAGAAAAGCATAGAACATGCACATCATTCAACCATGCTTAGGAATGATTTCATAAAGCATTCATTGAAAGCTTTCTTCCTTTCATTGAAAGCATTTTCTTAACCTCTTAAGACTCTTGTTCTTTAAAAAGAGATCTCATTTCGTATTGGTTGTACAGCGTCCCTTATAAGCTTTTCATATCTCATTCCATATGGCCTCTTAGGGCCTGTAAAAACCTTCTTTCCTTTCAAAACATATAAAATGGCAAAGCCAAGTGCTTTTCTTTACTTATTAGGGAAAATACATCTGGCATAAGATCATTACAGGGTGCTGATTGGGTGAGATCTATTCTTAACCTCATAATGAATCCTAACTCTGACGCGTAAGCTTTTACTCCCGGGATGCCTACATAACATATCGAACCATTACATTACCCTCACCAGGGTCTTCTAGGGTTTCTTACTACCAGGACTTATCCCTAGGCTAACATCATTCATATCATATCATATTATCCGCAGCACATTATCTTAGCCAATTTAAAGCGTATGGGCCATAGCGGGTAATAACTTTGTTGTTTCTTCCGTAAAATCACTTATCATACAACTCACATCTTTATAAAAATATTTTAGGGATTCCCCCGTTCAAGCAGGTTCACTCCTATATAATGTTTGTGTAGCTAAAATAGGCCATTGCTTGCTATTGGTCATGGCTATTAGTAGTTTGAAACCATGAGAAATGTCCTTTGTCAAAACATCACTCTCACATACATATTGCATTTTAGACATATAAAGGGAAGGGCTTTACACGCATCACATTCAAGCACTTTATAATCATTTCAACACAATAAGCCACACATGGCTCGTAATCCACACGATTGTAGTTAATTCACAGCCCAGGCTCCCTCCTCATAAGCACCGTACCACAAGAACCTCGAACCACTCATAGTTCTACCTCAAACCATCCAACTACTATGTCGATTTTCAATTTAGTAATCATAACACATTATCATGCTAGCTTATAAAAGGGATAGGGCTTATGCACTCACCTGGGCAAGCAGCACCATCCAACGGTGTATTACCGCAAACATACATATATGTATATATAACCACATCCACATTTATAACTATAATGCCTTAACAAACCAACTTAACTAATTAAACATGAATCTTATCGCATTCGAGGTGTTCATATGCCATTTCAAACTTCTATTCAGACATTAAGTAGCTAAATTAAAGAAGCATTAAATCGAGGCATTCGTATGTCATTTCAAATTACTATTGAGGCATAAAACAACTAGTTAAGCAACATCGATTCAAGGGTTTCGTTTATTATAATGAAGTTACTATTCAGGCATCAAGGTGTTCGTTTTTCATATCGAAATTACTATTCAAGCATGCATTAACCAATTAGGCAAACATCAATCAAGGATTTCGTTCATCATAACGAAGTAACTGTTCAAGCCTAATTACGACATTTAAACATAATGCGATTCAGGGCGTTCATTTATTTCGAAGTTATTGAACGATCATGGTTTAACTAAACATGTATATACTGATTCTAAGCATGTAATGTTTGCTTTGAAGTTATTATGCGATCAAGAGTCAACTAATCGTACAAATAACAATTCTAAGCACTAATAGTTTACTTCGAACGTACATACGTATATTTTAAACATTTATAATTCATTTCGAAGTCAATAGATGACTATGAATTAAGTAAACGCACGTACGTCAATTCCAAACATTATAATTTACTTCAAAGTTAGTTTTAGGCATGTATTAGCCTAATGCATTCAAATCGAATCTAAACATGTATAATTCACTTCGAACTAAATTTTCAAGCTTGAATTAACTGAATAGGTTCGAATAGGATCTAAACATGCATAATTCACTTCGAACTAAATTTTCAAGCATGAATTAGTTAACTTATCAGACATCGTTTTGAAGTATTCGTACATTATTTCGAAGCTACTTCTAAGCATGTATTACTTAAACTAACATATATCGGTTCAAAGCCACTTTCTAATATTAATCAGCTAGACTAACATTTAACGATTCAAAGTCATTTTCAGGCATAAACTAACTAAAGTTAACGTGCATGGCAACTTAAAGCTTAAAATGATTTTGAAACTACTAATGCTTAGGAGGCGAGAAACACTTACCTCGAATCTAGGCTAGAGATTCGTTCAGAGGCTACTAGGCTTAACTTTCGAGTGCTGGAAGACTGAGACTTCGACCCACTCACTGCAGCCATGCCTAACCCACGTAAAATCGAATCCCAATTCGACCAATTTTGCAACCTTATTCGGATCATACCTACCGGATCTAATCCTAGCCCTCCTCCGGTTGTGCCTCATCGCTGGAGCCACCCCTACTCGCCGGAAGTATGCTGTCTTGGTGGTGGTGCGCCAAGGTTTCAAAAACCCTAACTTTCTGAATCGTTTGATTCCACTCAATCCTCATCTCTCTTTCTCTTCGCTGACGGTGAGTCAACGCCAAGCTATGCCGCCGTCGCCGCCATGACCACCGCTGAGGGACCTAGCCATCACCGATTTCCTTTGCTTCCTCTCGACAGCTCACATCTCTCTCATTCTCTGTGGTGGTCGCTGGTCATGGTGTTGCTAGGGAAGCTATGCATGGTGTGACGATCGGTTTCCGGCGCCGGCGTCTCCTCTCTCTCTCTCTCTCTCTCTCTCTCTTCCCTGCTAGGTCGTAAAGGGGGTCGTGGGGCTGGGAGCAGCAGAGCTTCCCCCTTCTGTCGTTTGCCCGTGAAAGAGAAAGCGGCTTGGCCCCCTTTTGTTCAATGCAATTTTTTTTTTTGGGGCTGATTTGTTTAATAACTCAATCAAGTAAAATCGCTAGTCCAATCTCGAACGTTTTACTCTAAGTCCAAATTGATAACATGACCCTTTATCGATTATTTGTTCCCAAACATACAAAGGTTCGATTTTAATAAACCTTGAAACTAATTCTAAGGTTAATAACCTACTCGTATTCGGGAAGCAACTAAATAAATCGAATAACGACTAAATTAAATTATCGATGTAATTTAAGGGCACAAATAGCACGAATTAACTTTAAAATCAATAATAGCAATAATAATTCTTTTTAATAAAACTATCACTCACATAGGCACATCGATGAAGTTACTAAAAATACGATTTTAGAATGTAGAAGGTAAACTGGCCAGGTTAAATTAAAAATAAAGGAGGTGAGTCTTGCACTCTTCCCCCCTTAAAAGAATTTCGTCCTCAAAATTTTAAATCTAAATTCGGTCTTTCCTAGAATGTATGCACACAAACCATGATCTACACAGTAGGTTTCCAAAAGGTTTCGTTATGCAATCACTACTTCTTTTAAATCGAAAGAAAATGGTTTGTGGTATGCAATCTCCTCCTCGCCAATCCTCTTCAAGTGTCTACTCACTCTGTTTAGGCGCCGAGGGCAAATCGCATCGAAAAGGGGCAAATGAGTTGGCGTGGAAAATCATATCGAGTTTGTTTTGAAAAATGAACAAAGATTTTCGATAACCTAGACTCAGTTCGCACGACAGCACTAATTCTATGCATATGCATTTATAAGTGGGCATCGAAAGGCATGACAATTGAGAAAATGACATCTTAAAGTCATACAGTAGCAGTTTCAGTCTAAAACATGAATTCAAGTCACTTTTGGGACCACAACGATTAACATGGAGACTCCTATAATACATTTGGAATAACAAAATGTCACATAGCACCACATAATTTCATTTGAGCATAATAATGTCACATAGCATCATTTAAATATAATAGCATGACATAGTATTGCATAGTATCGGCAATTCAGCATTCTCAAGTTTAGGAATTGGAGGTAACATGAAACCGGTTGATATATGTATAGCAAGCAATTCATAAAATGAAAGCATGTATGATTGACATTCCTATGTTCTTACATCAATTCCAACTAACTTATAAGCCTTACATTCATGGTAACTTAGATAGGACTTGTTAAGGTCGTATGAAGGGGCTAACTTAATCAGATTCGTTCTAAAACATAAAGATATTAGGTCAATCTAAGGTTAAATCATTTATGAGAAGTTATCATGTCACATAGGATAGCAGAGACATCAAATTACATCACAGGGACAATAAAGGAATTCGGAGTAACACTCGAATTGACATTGACATCACGTAGGGGTCAACAACAGAGCACTGAAGATCAAAAATCACGAATCAATATAAACTAGCGTATCATGTTGATAAGAATAGCTTTGAAATGAAAATGCTAAGGCATAATATAAGTCGATAGTTTTGATGATGTGGAGACTTTTTCTAAGGTCTTTACTTGGAACTGATTGTCTCTTAAGTCATAGATTCATACAAATGAAGGGTTATGCTCATCCAATAGCTTTAATGTTTGATTTATTACAAGAACATGTGAGTGCAAGCTTCTAAGGTTGTCCTATCATGCTCTAGATATGTATGTATGCAGTTATTCAGCTATAATATAGAATCATAGAATTCACAGAATGCAGATAACGTATCAGAGGTCATGTCATGCCCTTACTTACAAAACTTAAATCATTGGCTAATCAAGCCACATGCCAAGCCAACTTAAGTCAAGCAAATACCAAGATACGCATTTACTAAGCCAATCATTCATAGGATACTTGAAAACTGCACATGATGACATGACCCTGAGTATTCTACCATGCTACTTTCTTACACATGAGATATATATCTCTGTAGATGTGATTTATGTAAATATAGCTTTATTGTCATCTAATCATGCATTACATACATCGAGTTCAACCAGTCCAATTATAACACAAAAAAACAGTATTGATGGGTTGTACATAGCGATTCAAGAGTCATGTCGTGGAACTAACTGCACAAAGTCAAATTGTTCTAACTAATACAGTTACATGTTTAATCAAATTCAAGTAAGCAGTTACCGAAACTCATTTTGTTGGCATTTGATGACAAACACATCGATGGCCTTATAGGTACGCGTTAAGGTCTTACGAGGTACACCTCTCTCAAGGGTGATCATAGGAGTCCTACTGCTTATGTCACTCACCTTGGTAGGGATTGTTTACTACATATAATTCCAAAGTCTGTCAGGTTCTTTCTCCCCTATGCTTTCTAGGTATATCCGGGTTCGTTCAAGCCAAAACATTGTCACCCCATTCATGAATAACAATCCATACAATAAAAAAAAAAGAACAAGCAATGCATGGTTTAGGCAATAAGGTCAAAGAAGGGGAACAGTAGGTACACTACGCAATGGTTAACGAGGTCCTACCATTAGCATTTAGTTTTTCAAGCATGCATGCGAAAATATTTCCTAATTTCACTCAGGTAATTCAAAATTCATAACAGCAAGGTACCATTTAGTAGGATTATCAATCATAGCAACTAATTTCCAATCATTCCTTTCCTAGCTCAATACGAAGGATTCTATCGATGTACGCTTCTTAGCACATACACATTTACAAGCAACATTTGATAAACATAAGGGCACGTATTTGTAAATTTGAACCACCTCATCATCACTGACGGAACGTTAATCCTTGAGCGTAAGATAAACTTGGCTCGACTCTAACTCACTAATCAGAAGACTTTAACCTGCAAGGTCCTTAGGTTTTCAAAAAGAAATAGCTTAACTGCTTCTACCTCTCTCTCTACCAACCTTTGAGTATATCTGTTCACTCCATTATGGGGCCCGAGGAGCAAATCGTACTTTAGGGGCAAAGATGGGCTTAGAGTTAAGGCTTTTCAATCATTCAATTTCAAATCATCAAGGCATATAAGCAAATAAGCAAACAACCTTGGATTGAACTAACACTTAACTGATTCATGAGAATACAAGTTATTCGGCTTACACCTTTAACAATTCGTTTGTTCACTCGATTAGTAAGCTCACTCGAGCACCTAGCTAGCTAAATGCGCCAATATTCACGTTAAATGCACATTTGTAGACCTAGTAGGCATATATCACATCATTATGAACGCGTTCCTATCGGACTATATGAATGCAAGACATAAGTTGCGGCCTATGGTCACAGGACCATACTCTGATACCATCAATATAACACTCCCAGCCCCTAGGGTGGGAAGCTTTATATTTTCTTAACTTCTTACTTAAATCCTAGGGTGAAACGGACAGAGTTTCCCCTAAAAACTGATCGTTTCCAGGCTAAACGCCTTACAATAAACCCCCGTAAATCAACGGAAGCGTAAAATATTTAAAAGAAGCTCAACGACTACATATCAGAGTTCATAACTCAATGAGCCACCTTCTCCGAGTACACCATACAGAATAGTTCATTAATAAAGAAGAAATGAAAGATACAACTCAACGGTTCACACAACTGGAGTATTGGGGTTTACATCTCAAATCATAACTAACTTCGACTAAGAAGACATCTAACTAATTAGATAGTTGGCTCATATGGCCATACAGAGCGACCTTCATACCATATACAATACATGAACTAGAATGCTTAGTTCACATGCGTTTAGAAACTAAGAATACATTACATGACTTCATTAAAGACGTAAGTAGGCACACATAACACCCTGCAAGAGAGAATAGACTCCGTCTTGACATAGTTGACACAACTTCTTCCTGTCACAAGAAAACCTGGGGAAAAAGGAGAAAGAGTAGTGGGATGAGCAACCACACGCTCAATGAGTGTCTCCTAACCGCCTTAAAACAAAATCGTTGCAGGCAATAATATCTTTAATAGTCATATATCATGTATTCATACTTTACTATCATATTAGACATTCATAAAACCCTTATGGAAGGATCACTAAATATAAACTTCACTTTAAGCACTCAAACACATTTCTAGGTCTCTAAATGGTCAAACTTTTTTACTAACAGGCAGTTAGACACTTAAGCAAGTGACGAGGTTAAGCGCAGAGGCTTTCTTTTTCATAAACATAACTTCTTAGCATTCTATTCAAACTATGCATGAAATCCTATTCATATGATATGCACATAAGGGTATCTCTTTTCATAATCATGCTGTTCTTGATTTTTCATTCATATGATTTACACCAGCATCTTTCTTTCTTCTTGTGAAAATACTTTACTTAGCCTTACTTGAAATCTCATTCACATTTCATTCATAAGAAAAGCACAGANNNTGCACATCATTCAATCATGCTTAGGAATCATTTCATCAAGCATTCATTGAAATCTTTCTTTCTTTTATTGAAAGCATTTTCTTGACCTCTTAAGACTCTTGTTCTTTAAAAAGAGATTTTATTTCGTATTGCTCGTACGACGACCCTTATAAGCTTCTCATATCTCATTCCATATGGCCTCTTAGGGCCTGTAAAAACCTTCTTTCCTTTCGAAACATAAAAAATGGCAAAGTGCCAAGTGCTTTTCTTTGCTTATTAGGGAAAATACATCTGCATAAGATCATTACAGGGTGCTTATTGGGTGAGATCTATTCTTAACCCCATAGTTAGGCCTAACGCTTACGCTTAAGCTCTTACTCTCGGGATGGCTACATAACATATCGGACCATTACATTATCCTCGTCAGGGTTTTCTAGGGTTTCCTACTACCAGGACTTATCCCCTAGGCTAACATCATTCATATCATATCGTATTATCCGCAACACGTTATCTTAGCCAATTTACAGCGTATGGGCCATAATGGCTAATAACTTTGTTGTTTCTTTCGGTAAAATCACTTATCATACAACTTACACCTTTATAAAAACGTTTTAGGGATTCCCCCGTTCAAGCAGGTTCACTCCCAAATAATGTTTGTGTAGCTAAAATAGGCCATTGCTTGCTATTAGTCATGGCTATTAGTAGTTTGAAACCATGAGAAATGTCCCTTGTCAAAACATCACTCTCACATACATATTGCATTTTAGACATATAAAGGGAAGGGATTTACACATATCACATTCAAGCACTTCATAATCATTTCAACACAATAAGCCACACATGACCTCGCAATCCACACGATTGCGGTTAATTCACAACCCAGGCTCCCTACGCACAAGCACCGTACCATAAGAACCTCGAACCACTCATAGTTCTACCTCAAACCATCCAACTACCATCTCGGTTTTCAATTTAGTAATCACAACACATTATCATGCTAGCTTATAAAAGGGATAGGGTTTATGCACTCACCTAGGCAAGCAGCATCATCTAACAGTGTATTACCGCAAACATACATATATGTATATATAACCACGTCCACATTTATAGTTATAATGCCTTAACGAACCAACTTAACTGATTAAATGTGAATCTTATCGCATTCGAGGTATTCATATGCCATTTCAAACTTCTATTCAGACATTAAGTAGCTAAATTAAACAAGCATTAAATCGAGGCATTTGCATGTCATTTCAGATTACTATTTAGGCATAAAACAACTAGTTAAGCAACATCAATTCAAGGGTTTCATTTATTATAATGAAGTTACTATTCAGGCGTCAAGGTGTTCGTTTACCATATCGAAATTACTGTTTAGGCATGCATTAACCAATTAGGCAAACATCAGCTAAGGGTTCTGTTCATCATAACAAAGTTACTATTCAAGCCTAGTTACGACATTTAAGCATAATGTGATCCAGAGCGTTCATTTATTTCGAAGTTATTGAACGATCATGGTTTAACTAAGCATATATATAATGATTCTAAGAATGTAAAGTTTACTTCGAAGTTATTAAACGATCATGAGTGAACTAATGGTACATATAACGATTCTAAGCACTTATAGGTTTCTTCGAACGTATATACATCGATTCTAAACATTTATAATTCATTTTGAAGTCAATAAACGATTATGAATTAACTAAACGCAGGTACGTCGATTCCAAACGTTTATAATTTACTTCAAATTTAGTTTCAGGCATGTATTAGCTTAATGTATTCGAATCAAATCTAAGCATGCATAATTCACTTCAAACTAAATTTTTAGGCCTGAATTAGTTAACTTATCGGACATCGTTTCGAAGTATTCGTACATTATTTCGAAGCTACTTCTAAGCATGTATTACT
>NCQT01067208.1:25364-35414 GCA_002740465.1 Stenocereus thurberi
GACAAATCAAAAACCCAGATCACGAAATCATACCATTATGATATGAACAGAGAAGGAGTCAACACAGTAGCAAAAGACCAAGACCACGGTCACCAAATTCACCGTCGAATTACATCGAATTTGAGAACTAAACCTGAATCTGAAACTGAGAGGAAAAAAGCAATCCAAGATGAAAACAAAAACTAAAATTGGAAATAAAAATTTTAGTCTAATCTACCCTCTTCATTCGAACTTGATGCCTCCTTTTAAGCGCAAAAACATATCTTAAACTTACAATTAATCATGAATTAAAACTCTTGCCCTCACTCTTATAATTACTGAATTGCTTGATAAACTATCTTCAATGCCCATTTAATGGAGATAGAGAAGAAATATTAGAATAAATGGGGCAGTTTTCGTAGAGGAGAACTGAAGAAAATAAAGTAGCAACAGGGACAAGTAGCGGTTCTAGGCCACAAAAAAGAAAGAGAAGAATGAGAAAAGGGGGGAAATGTTAGGCAAGTCTTGGCTGCACTCGCTTGGGTGAGGCACTTGGGCAGCTGAAAGATGAAGCCTATTCCAAGAGAGAGAGAAATAAAGGAGAAAGGGGAAATTGGGCTGATAGAATAAGAAAATAGGCCCACAGAGGAGTAGAGTGAATTGGGCCATACGGATGGTGTCTGGGAGAAGCTGGACCTTACAAAAAATAACCCGCGCAAAATGGAAAGCAGCTGAGGATAGGGTTACAACTGGGACAAGAAGCAAAGGCTCAAAGTGAGAGTGAGAGTCAGGCTGGGAGAGGGGGTGAAGGGAGATTGGGCTGCATGTTCAGGCCGTTGAGCAAGCCTACTTCGCTTCTTTTTCTTTCCCTCTTTTCTTCCAGATGAGCCAATAACCTTTTCGTTCAATCTTTCCTTTTTTTCTAAGAAATTTATTCTATCCTTCAAATTTCTATAATTCCTACAAAATAATAAAAAATATTTTAAAATTCTAATTTAATCATTCAGTTCGTGCAAATATTAGATAATAAAAGGGCATAAAATGACGTAATTTCAGGGTGAACAAATTGAGCTCACTTCTGGCCAGGGTTGGCTCCTGGATCAGGGCTATCGTCTAGTCTCTTGGGCCATACATGCATTATTACCTAGAACTAAACTAGAANNNTTGACCCGATTTTGGCCAGCAGCATGATTGGTTTCTTAGATCAGGGCTGCAATCTTGCTTTTTAGGCTAGGCCATACATTATATTGCAATCTGATCCATTTTTTGAAATAAAATAGAAAATGAGCAAAATAAAATGTGACATCAAGCAGGTCTGACCATTCATGGGGGATCGCGCCAGGCCTTGGGCTGTGGTTCTTACATTGGTGACTCCAGTGGGGATATATCTTTTAAGAGGGTGAGATCTGACAATCAAAAGGATAAGTTTTTTAATTACATTTACATTAAGCATCCTTGCATTAACAGTGCTGCCATATTGGGATTAACAACGCTTCGAGGTCAAGCCCTACTATTACCTACTTAACAATAATTGGTCTCTCGGTAGGTCCATTATATTTCCAACTAAGTAGGCAACTATGTCACCCATTCGTGACACAGTTTCCTTAATCCACGTGATATATAGGAACGAAATCGAATGATCTAGTCCTGCCATACACCCTATAGCTGATGAAGGACTCGAATCATAATAGTGTTATTCTCGACCTTACCTAACCCACTTATAACTTTTGATTAAGTTGGAATTCATCTAAATCCATGGTTCTGTGAATATTTAGAACTCTAGTGGTCTTTCTGAAACTGACTCATTCCAAATAGCCATGTATTAATGCTTGACGGTTCATAATGTCATCACTATGTCTATGGGCCCATGTTAAAAAATGTTAGTCTGGCCTAGTTAAGGATGCGGTAAGTTTTCAGACTTCTTAGATTAGGTCGGTTTCTAACTATTTTAGTCTAGTATTAGGAAAGGACCAATGGAAATTGTCTAGTTTCTAAACCTGTCATGCATTATAATATAGGGTTGACATCATTAATCTTGGTCCAGGCTACTTCAAGTTAGGATATTGCAAGTCTTATTACATAATTAGAAAAGTCTAAACGTCATTGTCGGGTCTTAACACATTGATTACAAGCAACCTGAGTGCAAAGAGTCATGCATCATTTAGCCTCATCATGTATAATCGATGAGTTTATCTAAGGTCAAAGTCCATAATGCGGCCAATAAGACCCGTAAAGTGCTAGCCCATTATAGGTTTCATCTAATCATACATCATATTCACGATGCATAAGTCCAATTAAAACCCACGTAATTTTTCCTTGCATAAGTCTATGGTCCATGCATCATACAAGTATAAGATCCATGCATGAATAAACCTAGATCCACCTGTATACCCAAACTAGCCCATTCTAGGCAGACCAAACTAAAGTTATGCTTAGGCCTAGTATAGGTCCTTAGTTCATCTTAGATAGGCTTAGGCTTAACTTACGTCCATCGGTTAACTACCTAAGTCTAACTTAGAACCTGGTCTAGGGTAAGACCCAATTTCATTTAAAACTAGTAGCCTAAATCCAACATCTTAACCTTATTCCTTCCAACCTAGCCTAAACCCTCAAGCCCACTAAGCTGTCCTCTCCTTTTCACCTATCCCATGTCACCAATTATCTTCCCTTAAATAATATCCAAGATCATCAATGTTTTCTTTTCAAGACCCACCTTTATTAGATTCCACCTTCTAGGGTATCACATTATCTTAAGATACGAAAGAAGAGAGATAGAGCTTTGATACGGGCTAGTAAATATAGCTAATGATGGCAAACCTAAAAGTACATCAATAATGGGTTATCTTAAGGAAATAAGAGCAAAATTTGGTGAGGAACTCTAGCTATAGTATGGAGCTTAGATAAAGAGTTAAGAAGCCTAAGTTTCAAAAACTCATGTCATTCAAGGATTCACCCTAAATTCCTAAAAAAAGAAAAAGGAAAAGGATCACTTTAGGTAATGCTAAATGTGCCCACCTTCGGCTCAATTTTTTAGCACTAGGCCTAAAATCTTAGAACAAAGCTTACACAAATGTTTAGAAAGGGTTATTCCATTCATATGAGATTCTTAATTACGAGACTAAATTTATTAGTTATCTCTCTTAGGCTTTCACTAATAAGCCTACTATAAAGGGCAGCCCGGTGCACAAGTATCCTGCCTTCACGCAGGATCCGGGGAAGGGCCACACCCCAAGGGGTGAATTATAGGCAGCCTAACCTGACTTTGTTGGTAGCTGATTCCATAGCTCGAACTCGTGACCTTTGGGTCACACGGAGACAACCTTACCGTTGCTCCAAGGATTCGCTTCACTAATAAGCCTACTATATACCTTAAAAATAGAGGATCTAAAGAACACCACCAACCCCTTGAACTTACTTTATAAAATAAGTTGAAGAGTCCCTTCACTTATTTAACAACTCTTCTATTTTTTGACTCCAATTCTTGAGACTTCCACACTTTCATTCATACTTCCTTAGCCTATTCCATTTTTCTCCCTCCTTTACGAAAATGCTCTTGTTTGATGATGAATCTGGATTCCCAAAAAAGGAAAAAAAAATAGAGGGGTTGCTTGAAAATCTTATAAGATGAGCTAGACAGACCAAAGGGACATAAAGAAAATAAAAAAAGTGACTAGGGGTTTTAATCCATCATTTGAAAACAGGAAAGATCAGAAATTTCTTTGTAATAAGTCATGCAACTTTAAAGGACATGCATAGGATAGGAGGTCTCTTTTGGTAACCCCTAATATCTTGTTAAACTTGATAAGTTAGCACTTAAACTTGATAAGTTAGCACTTAAACTTGATACGGATTTTAACAAATTGTACAAGTTTAAAGGACATGCCTAGGATAGGAGGTCTCTTTTGTAAAGTGCTAGTCCATTATAGGTTTCATCTAACCAAGAAGTGTGTGCGTTTCATGGATGACATCAAAGCTAGTAAATCAATGAAAGAGAGAGCTTAGGCAAAATGGTCTCATTTAAGAAGAAAAGAGAAAAAAAAAGAAAAGAAAAATAGAACAAAAAAAGGAAATAGAAGAATGGAAAAAAACACTTAGGAAAAAGAATAAAGAAAGGATAAAGGTTGTTGATCCACACTAGTATCATTACTCATGTATATTTAGCGATTCCATAAGGGTTATTTAAGCCCCTACGTTAATTGCCTTCCTGTAGCATTCTAACCCTAAAACCTAGCTTAAAACGTCCTCCTAGAGGCATCTCTCCTTTAAGCTATATATTCTTATTCCCGAAGTATGATTCGCTTGATTCCACATCAGATATATAAATAACCTCGTTAAGGCTCAACCACAAAATTCTTTTCCATGAAGAAACATCTAAATTGAGGCCTTTGATCTTTCACAAAAATTTTAAAAAAAAAAAGGAAAGACTGGTCTAAAAACCTGAAAAGACAAAGATAAAAGGAAAACGAAAATAAAACCTTGGTGTTTTAGGACAGAGAGACATTCTATTGCCTACTCTTATCAAACCAAACTTGGGGAAACCATTAACCCCCACATTAGCAGTTCTTTCCAATTGTCCTAGCCTCCAGTCTCATCCCCTTCCAAAATTTAGAACTCTTTACCTTAACCATGAGTACAATTTAAGAGCAGATACTGACTGTATATTCTTAGCCTTTCTAAGTGGGTACTCATGCATTATACAAGACAGGGTTCTCCCGTACATTTACCTAGACAATCAACATTTCCATCATGGTAAATATCTTTTGACAAAAGAAAAATATACTCTTTATAATAAATTAGAGACTACTCTAAGCAACACTGGTAAAAGCATCTTTGATTATCGTATCCCTAAACATCTAGGGCTTTTATTACAACAAGTCTAAACTAGGGGCTTCTTCAGAACATGAGTGTTGTACTAGAAAAATAAAGGTTACTCCATTAAAAAGAAAGATTTCGTATCCTAGGTGCTTTAATCCTCACAACCTGGCCTAATCTAATAATCACTCAACTTTTACCCTTCATTCTATGGTGTGTTACAGCTTAAGCTACAAAACAACACTGTGCGTAATTCAATAGTCTCCTATACATGAATTGAGCCTTACCCAATGGACACAAAGCTTAGTATGAGACCTTTACCTATTTGCATATGAGGTTAAGTCATCATAAGTGAGCATGGTCAGCACAATTAAGTCTGCATAATTGCCATGCATGTATTATCTCACTTAGGCTAGCAATTGCACTTGCATCTATACATGAGTTTTTATATTATTTACCAACCCACCCCCCACCTTAATCACCTGAAAACTCTAGATCAAGGAAGCACACATTCAGGCGTGATAACAACCCTGTATGAAGGGCACTTAACCCTAGTTAGCCACGAATATACATAAAAGGTTCTTAAATTTACATCAATAACTGTTATAAACGACACCGATACTTTGATCTTCGCCTTATTCTTGCTTAGTCAAAGTGGGACTCCATCCTCAAAATGGGATTTAACCAAACAACATCACCCTTGGTAATTCCGGCATATCCTCATGGAAACAATATCAACTCAACTTCAGCTTATTAAATAACGATCCATCGAGGACACCTCATCCCCTTTATCTTAGGACATCTCAACATCTCGGACATTCCGTAAGCTCCTATTAGAAGGACATGAAACTAGCGAAAGGTTCACTAGACCAGTGAAAGGTCAAAATTTAGAACCATTGGATTAGAGAATTGTCTGCTGAAATGTTAAAATCCAGAGACACTAGACTGGCGAAAGGTATGCTAGACTGGCTAAGGGTTTGCTAAACCAACAAAGGGTCCATTAGACCAGCAAAAGGCCAAAATTTTAAAACGCAAGTCTAATGAAAGGTTTACTAGATCAGTGAAAGGATGAAATTTAAGATTATTGAATGGCCGCTAGCCCGGTGAAAGATCAAAATTTTGAACCGCGAAAGGTCAAAATTCAGAATCATTAGAATGCCTAATACTCCACTCGATGGACGAAAGGTCACGTCTAAAAGTTGCTAAACCAACAAAAGGTCCATAAGATTGGCGAAAGGTCTACTAGACCAACAAATGGTCAATTAAAACCACTAGACCAGCAAAACTTAAAAAATTCAAAATCGCTAGACCGATGAAAGGGCCACATTAGCTTCTTTATGACGAAAGCTGATGGGCACTAAGATTTAGTACCCTCACCGGCCAAGATAAGGCATCATTAGCATCCGTCATGATGAACTTAGATACACACCAAGCTTTAGGTCTTCCAATGACCAAGTCTAGGCATCATTGATTTCAAATATGTAAACACAAATGCTATCTACTTTAACCATTGCTTAGTGTAGGCTTAGTCGAAATCGTAGCTAAGTGTAGGCACCTAAAAAGTGTCTTTTTTTTTAATAAAATGTCTAATGAAGATAAACCATTCGAATAAGACCTTGCGACTCCTTGATATTGAATATGAAGAGCCTTAAAATATGCCAACATCTCTTAACCAACATATCCAAACACAAAGATGCCCATCGAAGCCTAAAAAAAGCCCAAATAGGCCTAAATTGATAGTGTTCAACTTCCAGTTAAGATTTATTCTACATTTTCACCCCACTCTAAGCTGTATAGAATTACTGAACTTAGATATTAATATTCTTTATTGAGTAATATTTCCAATAAGATATGCATCAGATGGATAAGCACAAAAAAGATATAAGTGAATTATGAAGATGTGCGCTGAAAATGACACTCGTTCATCATTTTACTTATATCCTCTCACAGACCTATCCAAACATTATGAAATTAGAGTCATTAGAAGACTCAATAATCTTTCAAAGAAAGAAAGAATTACTCAAAATAGAAGCCAGATGAGAAAGTCATATTGCATTGTTCCCAGGCTAGCTTAAGAACTCAACTAGGCTCCTGCCCAATAGAACTTGACCAGACTCCTTTTTTAGAGCTTATCTTCTAGAAATCCTAGCTGCTAACTAAAGAAGAGGAAAACCCCAGCTCACGTTGAGCCAACTCTCGAGAAACCCTAGGAAACCCTCGTTTCCTATAGTTCTAAATTGACCTAGGCTTCAAACACGTAGCTAGAATCTTAGAAAACTCTGAGGAAATACAGAGAGTTTCAAGAGAACGGAGGCAACCCTTTCTCAAATATATTCACAAAACCCTCTAAGGGTAAACTAAGGCTCGATATTCTCAATCTTAGGATTCTGCAAGTCATTTAGGCAAGTAGCTTGAGGGCACTAATCTTTCAAACCTACCTTTTTCTTTTTCCCTTTCTTTGTTTAGCTTTATTTAATTTCAAAGATTTGATCTTTTGTAATTTAGTTCCCGCTACTATAGTTATCTAAATTGTTCCTTTGAATTTCCTTAGACTAATATTATTCCTTCAATCTTTATTAGTTTCAAGTGTAATTAAGTTCCGTGATTTGATCGATCTCAATATGTTGCGTGCTTATTGTTCTAAGTGTAGTTAGTTTTAATTTCCTGTTTTAATTAGTAGAGGTTGTAAGTGATGATAAACAATGTCGTGACGCACTCCATTACGAGCTTCGCCTCTGAATCTAGATCCTTGATTCGACCCTATAAAGTTAAATCGTCCTGACTTTAGGGATTATTTGGGGCGCTTTCAAAAGCCTCTTTAAAATGAACAAAGCGTCGCTTTTGAGTTATGGTTCATTTTAGAGAGTAGATTTGGTTTATAAGTTTTCCTATAACTCACAACGACTTTATTTATTTTCAGTTAAACTTTTTTGAACTAGGCAAAATGGGAAGCTGATTTTGGCCCTTGAGCCCAATAATAATGTTGTTTGGATAAGAAGACTAGAATCAGTCCTGGCCTAGGAACCCCAACTATCAGGGCTACAATCCAGCCTTTTAACCCAATCAGATGTTACAACTGGGAGCTTGACTATAAAATTGGACTTAATTCTATCTTAGGATCTCAATAGCTAGTACTGTTGCATTCCAGCTTGTTTCTCCCTGAAAATAAAAAGAAAAATAAAAAATGGGAGAAATGGAATTCAAACCATAAAAATGCAGCAAAGAGTTCCAACTATTCGTGAGGGACTGCACCTGGGTTTTAGGTCATCATTCCTACTGCGTCATAGTGTAACTCCCACTTAGCTGGGCATATCACTCTATTATGCCATGCGAATTGCCAGTTTAGCTTTTACCTAAAAATTTGACCTTAGCGACTAGATCAATATACTAAATATCAATCTTAACACTCATTATTTGGCTTTTGGGTTTCAGTATGAAATTATATATTTCATATTAAGCCCCCTTTAGTCTTGTCTTAGATTTATTGGGGCATCTATAGTTTATCATTCATGTACTATCAGCATAATAATTAGCACTAATGATTCAGTCTCATCCTACCCATTATTTAAGCATTAGGGAGATTGTATTTATAACATGGCGAATCAAAAGCCTCTAAATTTTTTATATGCTTAACATGCGATTGTATATCATGAGCATTGAGAAAAAGAAACATCAATATTCATTGCATAAATGCTCATTACGAAAAAGAGATGTCTATCACTTCATAGGATACATCTAAGCACTAAACCCTGCAAAGTCCTAAACTCAATATATCTACTTTGAAAGCTTCTTTAGGAATGGGTCTAATCAAGGGATTAACAATCATCTTGCCATTATATATACACTTAATGGGAACCTCTTTTGTCTCTATGATAACAAGCAATATACTCTGCCTCTAGAGTTAGCAGTGCTATGCCGTAAAACTTCCTATACCACTTTGGTGTGGCTCCCCTACTCAGGCTGAAAATATGACCTAGACTCATTCAGGTCACTAACCCAGGCATCTGCATATCCTTTTAACCTTAGGTCTGCACCCTTATAGCAAAGGACCAGGCTGGTACTCGCATAAAGGTAGTGCGTGATTCTTTTGATAGCTTGTCAGTGAGCAGTTCCTTAAGTTACTAAGGTAACAACTTATCAAACTAACTGCAAAGCAAATGTCAGATCTTATAGATAACATGACATGCATTAAGCTTTCTACCATATTAGCATAGGGAAAAGTGCTCATTTTATCTTTTTCATCATCTATTTTGGGCATTGGATGGGCATTGGAATTATGCATCCAAAAACATTCAAACATCTTTTTAATGTATGCTTCCTATACAAACCCAAAAGCTTCTTGGGAGTGTTTCTAACTATTGTTCTACTTAGGATATACCTAGTTTCATCCATGTCCTTCTTCTTAATTCATAAAGCTAAAGGGTGACCACTTCTTAGTAGCTTCAATTATCTCCAAGTTATTCCTAGCTAGAAGGTCATCATCGACATACGAGGTAAGAAACATTGTCCCCCTATTATTTTCTTCATATACACCAAATGATCTTCTGAAACCACGGATTAACCAAATGAAGTAATGGCTTCATGATATCTAAAGTACTAAGATTTAGAAGATTGCGTAAAAACATATATGGACCTTATAAGATAACATACCTTGTCATCTTGGCGTTCTAATATAAAACCAATAGGATGGTCCACATAGATCACTTCATTAAGGTTACTATTGTAAAAAGTAGGCTTTATGTCCATTTGAAACAACTCTAAATCCAAAACTAGGGCTAGAGTAGGTGAATATAGAAAAATCTCACCATATAGGAAGAAGTCTCTCCATACTCTAAACCATCAATTTAGGTAAAGCCTTTTGCCACTCGACGGTCTTGAACTTGTCAATCGATCCATCTACCTAACATTTTATCTTAAAAACATACTTGTTTCCAATAGAGTTATGCCAAGGTCAAAGATCAATGAGTTCCTAAACTTTATTTCTTGTCATCATGTTCATCTCAACCCGTATGCCATCCATCCACTCCTTTGTGATTTGGTGAATAACTACTATAGACTCCTCTACTTCTGAGTTTTATATAAGAATATTTCCTCTTCGATCTAGAAATATCATCAAGGAATTTTTTCATGTTCACTCCCCTAAGTTCTGTGACCTTCATCATTTGTCTTTGAAGATAAGAAATCCCCCATGCTTTCTAAGAGATGTGGGACCCTTAGTATGTTGAAAATCACTCCCATTATCCCTTTGAAGTGTGGGAT
>NCQT01067226.1:3487-19759 GCA_002740465.1 Stenocereus thurberi
ATCATACCATCAAATATACACATGCTAATGTAGTTTTGAACAAGAGTGAAGGCAAGTTCTAGAGATGCAACACAGAAGAGTCACAGACATGAAAGAAACATAAGATTAAATATAATAAATTAGTCCTAATAAGGCTCAAAATCTCACAGGATATCTAACGAAGTCTCATTAAGCTCATAAAACGACTCTCATATGCAAACATTAGTGCTAAGGACTCCAAGGGATAAAACCGTTCTCCATCAAGACAAAGGTTAAAATAAGAAATATTTACAAAACCTTCAAAAATTTTAGCACCAAAAGGGATCACATATCAAAAGCTACTAAAACTCATCAAAGCTATTTTGCCCAACAAACAAATCAGTAGAGGTTATCTCAAACCAATTTACATCATCTTTATATACAAATCTAAAATACAAACCTAAAAATCAACTAAATGCAACATGCTAACAAAAAGAAACCTAAACCTATATGCTCTAGCATGTATGCAAGCTAATAATGAAAATGGAAAACATACAAACTACCCTTCCCCCATGCTTAGATAGAGCATTATAACTCAAAGGAAAGAAAACTTAGAGAAGGGGAACAAAAGAAAGCAATCTCACTAGGTTAGGTGCACCGTGCACCTAAGATATGTAGCCTCGTAATAACCAGGGCGCATGGATTATCAGTCACTCCATCACGTAGTCAAGACTCGGACCTTTAAATCGGACGCCATCAATACAATTAGGAGCTTATCAAACTCCTCAGCATAGAGTTTCCAAGCATGGCAACAAGAGAGCATGAAAATAATCACAGCAAAGAAAGTCAGTGCTCTCTTCAACAAAGTTAAAGCAATAGAAAAACCAAAAGAGAAAGTAAAGAAAGTGTTCCACTTGATTTTTCTAGGATTATTCACTAGGTACATGCAATATGGGTCAAGGGAGGCATCATACCCTCTAAAACAACCTAGGGACAGAAAATTATCAGCATTCCTACCAAGCATATTTAACATGTTATCCTCACAGCCCAAAGTAGTATCTCAAATCATAGAATTATCTATAGGCACATCTAAAGAATACACGGGGGAAATAGAGGGGAATGAATAGATAGGTGAAGCATGGAAATGAATAAGGGGATTAGGGAGAACATTATTATCAAAACCAAGGCTAGGAGAATCCTTATGCATAAATACATCATGTGACCCCTCTAAGGGCATCTCAACTAGATTATGCACCTCATCAAAAGTATCTCCCGACTCAAAACATGCATCAGTAATGCTAAACCTAGCAACTACTCCGAAAGGCTCACCCCACTCGAGCCCTGTGCACTGAGCAAAAGGAAATGATGAATCATGTAAAGATAGGACAACATCAGTATTATCCCTAGGTGATGCAAAGTTAGGTTGCACATATCATGCATAATATGGACACGAATTGATATCATAGTCAGAAGAATTACAGAAATCACACCAAAAAGGAGCATAATAAGATCTAGAATAGAATGTGTAAGGATTAGAGAATGAATAACTAGAAACACATTTAGCCTTCTCAAACTTAAATGAATCCCAAGCAATCCACTCAAGCAAATAACATGTATCATCAACATTTTTTCCTTGAAAATCCCAAAACTGTAAAAGAATACGGATTTTACTATTCATACCCTCATCAATAATATCTACAATTTTCCATTTACCCATACAATAACCACATTGAGCAAGAAAAACATTTAATCGCTTAAAATACCTGCAAAACAATTCATGCTCGAATTGGAGAAAATGAAAAATTACGTTGTTTTTTTCCAATTATTTTTGTGTTAATTTTCAAATTTTTAAATTTTTTTAAAGAAAAATAAATGCTTAGTCAAACCTATCGAGAAAAAGCCCAATATTCCATGCTAGTCTCCGGCAACGGCGCCAAAAACTTAATACGGCCGCAAGCGCACGGTGGCGTTGTAGTAAATCAAGGTCGACCCCAGAGAGACTAGGTTGATCTATTGAACTATATTCTCTCAAGATATGCTAAGCGAATCCTAAATCAAGGGGTTTTGATTCAACAACTTCTAATATGCTAATTCTAAATCAATCAAGGAAAAGCATGTCTAAGAATTCGTATAGTTAAGAAAGGTGATTGGATCAAAATGATGAACACGTGCTTTTGTCTAATTGGTTTACCTCGAGGAATTGCAATCTCTCCAAAAGTGTAGTCTATTCTTTCGAACTCAGCAAAATTTGCCAAAACTAAGCAAAAGTCATTCTTTCGAACAAATTTGTATTAATTCAAGTTAAACATCTTCGATTACTTTCTAGTCCTCCTAATATACAATTCTCTCTTTGAAGATGACATTATGTCAGGTCTAATCAAGCAGTCCAATCACTAGATAGAACGAAATCAAACCGATCATGAAGCAAACATAATTCTATAGATTGAAATATGATCCAACAACACTTTCATATACTACTAAATCCCTAGAAAAAAAATTAAACTACTCAAACATGATTAAATGAAACATCTAATTGTTCGAAAATGATAAATCTAAAGAGGAAAGAGAAGAGAAGAGAGAAGAGTTTGCTCAGCCAAAATGCGTGCTTGAATGTTTTGATTGCAGGACCCGACCCTGATTTCTTGCTAATCTTCTTCTTCTACTTGCTCTCCCTCACTCTAATCAAAAATCCAAATCTGCTTGAAGGGAGGAAAAGGAATGAAATGGGAAATGTGTTCTGCTGCTCAGGGACACCCTATTTATAGAAAAACACAATCAACCTCAGCCATACAATGAGAAAAATGAAGAGATTAGCAGTTATGCCTTCACCACCGACTGTGGCATCTACCACAGGCTGACCGTGGTCTTGGCTGCAACTCAATTCTTCTGCTCTTCTCTTACTCCACGGGCATGACTACTCAGGGGCATCCGTAGGGGGTCCAAGTATGCTAAAATAAGGGTGAAAACAAGGGCAAAATGGTCTAAATTCCTGTAATAAGCATCAAACAACCATTCCAAGGCATAAATCGAGAATTGGAGTATAAATGATAACTTAAAGCACATAAATCTTGTAAAGATGAAGCAAAATGGACCTAAAATGATGTATATATTAAGCATTTGTCAAGCTCCTCTATGCTTGAACTGTTGCTTGTCCTCAAGCAAACACTATAGAAAACCGACAACTGTAATGCACGACTTAAAAAGGTAACAATTTTCTTAAAGTAAGCAAGTCATAACATATCACAAGTAAGAATATCATTCAACGGCAACCCCAAATAGTGCACAACACATTTCAAAATCAAGAGGCGAAGGTTTTCGAAGAAGTGTAATACCACAACCTTGATATCAAACTTGATCACCCCAAAGAAGCACAGAGCATGTCATGCAAACACATGGAATTGATTAGAGTCTCATGGACCGGTAGAGCCTCACTTTAGGAAATGTGGAATACTCCAAATCATGTGTTTAAAATTTAGCGTAGGTTCACTCAAACCTCATTCCAAAGGTGCAATCTATCATATGCTTGACAAGGCTCTCAAATTCTCTACCAGAAAAATGCAATATGCCCAAGACAATCAAGAGGACTTCACTTGGGTTGTAAAGTGCGCTAGAAGGCTTAAGGGAAAGAAGGTGGACAAATGCATTTGGGACAATGCGAAGCTACTTAGCCAAGTGACAATGGGAGCAACCAACAAAACACCAAGCAACTAATAAGTTCACCAACACTCCAAACCTCAACATACAATGAACATACCCCAAATGAATCATATAAGAAATGAGTTGCAAAAGAAGGAACACAAGCTACATATGTATCCCATGCCAAGAACATACCTCAACGGGGCTAGCAAAGTGGAATAAACATGTAATACAAGCATAGGCTATTTGGCTATATGGCTAAAATAACTGAAAGATATGCTTCTATCATATCATCAAATATGCAGATGGTAATGTAGTTTTGAACAACAGTGGAGGCAAGTTCTAGAGATGCAACACAGAAGAGTCACGGACATGAAAGAAACATAAGACTAAATATAATGAATTAGTCCCAATAAGGCTCAAAATCTCACGGGATATCTACCAAAGTCTCATTAAGCTCACAAAACGACTCTCATGTGCAAACATTAGTGCTAAGGACTCCAAGGGATAAAACAGTTCTCCATCAAGACAAGGGTTAAAACGAGAAATATTTACAAAACCTTCAAAAATTTTAGCACCAAAAGGGATCACACATCAAAAGCTAGTAAAACTCATCAAAGCTATTTTGCCTAACAAACATATCATTAGAGGTTATCTCAAACCAATTTACATCATCTTTATATACAAATCTAAAATGCAAACCTAAAAATCAACTAAATGCAACATGGTAACAAATAGAAACCTAAACCTATATGTTGTAGCACGTATGCAAGCTAATAATGAAAATGCAAAACATAGGTACTGCCCTTCCCCCATACTTAGATAAAGCATTATTATTCAAAGGAAAGAAAACTTAGAGAAGTGGAATAAAAGAAAACAATCTCACAAGGTTAGGTGCATAGTGCACCTAAGCTATGCGGCCTCGTAATAATTAGGGCACATGAAGCATCAGCAACTCCATCACACAGTTAAGACTCGAACCTTTAAATCGGACGCCGTCAATGAACGTATGAGCTTATCGAACTCCTCAGCATAGAGTTTCCAAGCATGGCAATAAGAGAGCATGAAAAAAATCACAACAAAGAAAGTTAGAGTGCTCTCTTCAAAAAAGTTAAACAAATAGAAAAATCAAAAGAGAAAGCAAAGAAAGTGTTCCATATGATTTTTCTAGGATTATCCACTAGGTACATGCAATATAGCTCAAGGGAGGCATCATACCCTCTAAAACAACCTAGGGACAGAGAATTATTAGCAGTCTCACCAAGCATGTTGAACGCGTTATCCTCACAGCCCAAAGTAGTATCGCAAATCATAGAACTATCCATGGGCACATCTAAAGAATACTCAGCGGAAATAGAGGGGAATCAACAGATAGGTGAAACATGGAAATGAATAAGGGGATTAGGGAGAACATTATTATCAAAACCAGGGCTAGGAGACTTCTCATGCATAAATAAATCACGTGACCCTCCAAGGGCATCTCAATTAGATCATGCACCTCATCAAAAGTATCTTCTGACTCAAAACATGCATCAGTAATGGTAAACCTCACAACTACCCCAAAAGGCTCACCCAACTCAAGCCCCGTGCACTAAGTTAAAGGAAATGATGAATCATGGAAGGATAGGACAACATCAGTATTGTCCCTGGGTGATGCAAAGTTAGGTTGAGCATAGCATGCATAATAAGGACACGAATTTATATCATGGTCAAAAGAATTACAGAAATCACACCAAAAAGGAGTATAATAAGATCTAGAATAGAATGCGTGAGGATCAGAGAACAAATATCTAGAAACACAACTAGCCTTCTCAAATTCAAATGAATCCCAAGTAATCCACTCAAGCAAATAACATGCATCATTAACATTTTTACCATGAAAATTCCAAAACTCTAAAAGAATACAAGTTTTACTATTTGCACCCTCATCAATGATGTCTAAAATTTTTCATTTACCCATACAACAACCACATTGAGCAAGAAAAATGTTTAATCACTTAAAATACCTCCAAAATAATTCATGCTCAAATTGGAAAAAATTGAAAATTGCCATTGTTTTATTTTTCCAATTTTTTTGTTAATTTTCAATTTTTTTCAATTTTTTCAAAAGAAAAATAAAATGCTTAGTCAAACCTATCGAGAAAAAACCCAATATTCGATGCTAGCCCTTGGCAATAGCGCCAAAAACTTCATACAGCTGCAAGCACACGATAGCGTTGTAGCAAATCAAGGTCGATCCCATAGAGACTAAGTTAATCTATTGAGCTATATTCCCTCAAGATATGCTAAGAGAATTCTAAATCAAGGGGTTTTGATTGAACAACTTCAAATATGCTAATTCTAAATCAATCAAGGAAAAACACCTCTAGGAATTGATATAGTTAAGAAAGGTGATTAGATGAAAATGATGAGAATAAACTACGCGGAGGTACCACCAGTTTAGTATAAACTATTTTGAGGACCCTCAGTTTTTAAATATAAGGTAGCTTATCTTTTGAGATAACTAACAGAAAGGACCCTCAATTTTTTATTTGAGCTATTTTCTAGACCTGGGTACTATTCTAGTTTGCAAAACACGCCTAAAAACTTTTCATATTTGCAAATTTACCCTTAATCCTTAAAAATTTACTTTTGAAAAATCAAAAATTCTATTTCTAATATTTTGCCTACCAATATAACTTGAGGCTCTCTTTCAACTGGTATCAAAAGCACATGCACAAAAATAATTAAGATAATTAAGCTAATTAATGACTAATTAAGTTAATTAACTATGATTAATTGTGATTAATACTTGAATCATCACCTGCTTGCCCAGGTCCTAATTATACGCATATTGTTCACTCACCTAAAGGTATTACCTCACTGGCACCTTAATTAGACTATATCACTAATATAGTTTTAAAATTAAAGGCTGAATTAGCTAAAATTAAGATTGAACTGAAGGAGCTTAAAAATCAGTTAACTGTAGTCTATTTTTCTCTTATTAATGAAGTTAGGCATAGCAAAAAAGCTACTCCTAGTATTAATACTCCTTTTCAGCATAAATATCCTTTCTAAAATTCAAAAAATAAGATTTCATTTTCTTTGCAAGAGATAAAAATTCAAAAAGAAGTAGAAGAACAATCTCGTGAAAATCGACTGAAAAGAAAGAAAAAGAAGATGGAGTATGAACAATATACTCCTGAACAGCTACAAAAAATGTTCGAAAAGGAACAAAATCCAGAAGAATTAAAAAAAATCATGGGCGTAATTCATGATAAACATGACATTTTGTCTGACGATAATAAAGAGACTAATAATATCCAATTAGAAGAAGAAATATATAAACAAATGAATCTGATTAAATTAGAAGATCTCAATGTATTACAATTAGAATAAATTAGATGAGAACTAGATAAAAAATATGACAAAAAGACTAAGATAACGAAATCAATGAGATTAGAGAAGAAATCGACCTATATGAAACAAAGACTAATCTACTTAAGAATGCCGTTTCTAAACCTGAAGAATTTGGTGAACCATCTAGAAGAAAAACTCATTTCCTAAGACCTAGGTACGTCCTAATAGGATGAACAAGCAATTTTTTCTTTGGGTTCATCCCAAGGAAAACTACGACTTATGAAAAAATTGGCCTTATCCTAATTAGCCAAACTAGATATATCTTAAACATTGATGGAGCCCATAATAGAGAAGAAATATTTGAGCATTGGAAAAGAGGCATGAATAGTATCTTAAATTTAAATACCACATAAACTGCTGCTAATTTCTTAAACTACATCAAACATAGCTTTTCTGACACTATAGCTAACTGGTATAATTCATTAACTGAAGAAGGTAAAAATACATTATGAATAACGGAGACACCAGCTGCAATGTTCAAAAATCTATGTAAAGAAATTGAAACCGAATTCTTCGGAGCTAAATTTGATTCCAAAGAAAGAGAAAGAGAATGGCAAAGAAAGATTAATAATATAGAATTATGAGAGATGAGATATCTGAAAAATTATATTTACAAAATTAGCTATAATGAAACCAACCTTGGTATGCTTTATGACAAATTGCCGTATTCTATAAATTTCATAATTAATGAAAAATACATTGCATATCTAGAACGAGCAGATGTCATTGATACCCTTAGTTCTGGAATCTTTTATCTAAGAAAATGGATCAACGATCAATGTCTTGATCTCCAAAAGCAAAAGAAAATTAAGAAGCAATTCCTAACTTGCTGGGATTCACCTCATCAATGGGAAAAAGAACCTGAAAGGAGATGAAAAAGAAAATTTTATAAGAAAAAGAGTTTTAATAAGCAAAGAGGTGAGAAATATTGAAAAAAAAATATCATCTTCCCAATCGTAAAAAGAACAGGGCCTTAGTTGTTTATCAATTTTATGCAATGTTTGGCTACCAACTTAGTGATGAAATTTCATATTTTCTATGGATCCCTGTTCCTATGAGAGTTGGGCATTAATTGACCAATCTATACCTTACAATGGCTCATGATTTGAGAACGGCTTCAAATTTTCATTAGTTTTGCAGTATTAATCCCAGTGAACATCACTATTATGGAAAATCTTGATTTGACCTCTTTAAGCTACATAGTATCTCACTAAGTTAGGTATTATTACCCTGTAATGGCACATTTCTAGTAACTACAATTATCTTTTAGGCCTGTTAGATGCTGCTTACATGGTGGTTTGGTTGATAATTTTTTTTCCCTTATGCATGTGTATCTTTGAAGTTCTAGCTATAATTTTATATCACTGTCATCTTCTATGATGGGCTCAGTTGTGCCATTCCAAATCTTCTTCTTCTTCTAGCTTTGTATGCTTGCTATGAGTTGTTATTGGCTGGCCACACCTCTTTTCATCTCTTTTTCTGCTTTCTTCTACTCGTTAATGTCTAAGGCTCCTATCATTGATAACTCTCAATTTCCTCAAAATGCCAATATGTTTGCTAATGATGAACTTTCCCGTTCTAGTGTTGGATCAAGACCACATACTCCATATAGCTTGGTTAGAAGCTCTGGTCTTGATCTAAGAAACCAAGATCTACTACCCCTACCATCCTGCTCCGATGCTGTTAAGTTTGAAGTGGGAGTTGGTAGCTTTACTCAGCATCTTAGAGGTTAACTATGAAGGCATCCTAGTTTTCCTCAAAGTCACTTAGGTCAGGTAGGTTAGTTAGTTGAACCTAACCTTCTAGCTTGTGAGAACTTTCCTCCTTATCCAAACTTCCCTGCCCTTGCCTTTAATATGTCTGCTATGTGCCTGCCAGATAAACATTAGGGATACCTTTTTCTTTGACATTATCATCACTAAGACTATGTTAGTTGGACATTATTATGTTAGGGGCTAGTTCAATCATGTTTATGTTTTCTAGTATCCATGATGGGTCCTTGGTTTGGATGGGCATCTATGGCATATTAGTGGTTTTAACTTTGTCTTTTCAAGATGGGAACCCTACTTTGATCCCTTTTTAGCCACTATCTAGAGAGTCAACCAATGGTTAATATTACTCTACTGCCCTTTGAATTTTGGGAGGAGGAGGCATTAAAAGACTTATTTAAGGGTGTATTTGTCTTTGTTAAAGCTAATGGTATCCTTCTTAACCATGTAAAAAGGGAAATTTGCTGAAGTCTGCATTAATATTAGCATTACTCATCCCTTTGGAAGAAGTGTCTTTATGAAGTCCCTATTTCTTATGAGAGACTACATGAGGTTTGCACACTATGTGGTAGCCTTATCCACAGCCTTGATGCTTATCCTGAAGTCCCTAAGGGCCCTGTTAAAGTCATTATAGAGAAGTTTGGGGCCACTAAACTACATCCATTTAGTAATTCTGGTTATCAAAGTCAAGTCCCTAATTCCACTACTCTTTCCTCTAAAATGTGGATTATAGTCTCCCCTAAAAAAGAGCAGTATCCCTCCTCTATTTAAGCATAAAAGTGGTCTTCAAACTCCCTCCAAACAAGCCTCCCCTACTGTTAAGATAGTGTCTAACTGAAGTTCCTCCCTCCAGCCTCCCTAGCTATGCTTGAGCCAATGCCATAAGGAGATACTCATGTTTAAGCTCCCCTACTGCTTTTGAGGGTGTTAAGCTGATTCCCACTTCCCCACCTCTTCTTCTTCAGGCAACAGAGGAATCTGCTTTGGAGAATTCTTTCTAAGTTCAAGTTTCCCCCTCTATCTACTTGCTAACTAACAAACCTCGTCTCATCGAGTGATTATGACTCTATCCACTCACAAGCTGCATCCTAACCTCTACTTTTGATATTACTGATCTTGAAGACTCTTCAACTTTGACAATGAGGAGGAGGTGCAAATCTCCTCTAACTAAACTAACAAAGGGAGACTTCAGGAGGTTGATGAATCTTTCTCTTCCTACTCTTACCTCTGAATATGATGATGTGCTTCTTTTTTTGGACATGTTTGGTCATTTCCATGTATTATGGTTTAATTCTCTAGGTTTTGATAACTCATCTTTAATATGTAAATTTACTTTCCATTTTACCTACTTTTAAGCCTTTGAAATATATTTTATAAGAGAATAATGCATATTTTACATGATTTTCAGGTGAAAATAAAAGAATGAATTTGAGCATGAGCCAGATCAGTTCAACTCAATTTTGACCCAAGCTCACATGTGCGCAATGTTCAAGAGGCCACCCCGACCAAACAATGGACAAAAAAAAGAAAATGAAAGAAATAAAATGAAAAGCACCTTCTGCCTTTGCGTGGGCCTGATTTGGCTATCACCCAGTAGCAACCATGGCCCATTTTGTAACCCATTGTTAGACTAGCACCCAACCTGACTTCTCCTTCTCCTCCACTCTGCCTACACCTTGCATTTGCGTCTGTTCATTCGCATACATGGCCTATCAGTCGGAACCAGCATGCTCCTTGCCTTTCTTCCTCTTTCCCAGTTGGGTCGTAGCCCGTTAGTCCCTAGCCAGTGAGGCCCAGTACTCCCCTTCTTAGCCATGCATAAGGGCCCAGTCGTGCTGAGGTAGAGCAGCCTATCGCCCATTCTCTCACCATTCTTCCTCTTTCCCCTGCATGTGGGCTCGTCCCCTAGGCCGTTAGCTTGGCCCATCAGCTTACTTTTCCTAGCTACTTCATCTTATCAAGTGCCTAACTTTCCACATGAGTCAACTGTTAACCTAGTCAAAACTAATTGATTAATTTTTAGCTAAAGACTAGCCTTTTCGTATGCAATGTAATAGTCAAGAATTAATTGAAATTGATTTTTTATTAATTTTTGGGCACCAAGAGAAATTCACTGTAAAAAGGGGTCAAGGTTGGAAAAAAAATCATCATTCACTCATACATTATTCCATCCATTCATCTACTTTTCTATCACTTTTATTCTTCTTTTATATAATAAAACAGAGAATCTTTTGTGAAATAAAACATTTGCGTTGAGGGGTTCAGAAAATAAGCTTTCCAATCTATTTTTATCTTTTCCCCTCACGACATTTGAGAGTCTAATTAGAGAGTTTAGTTTCAGAATTTCATAATTTTGTAACTAAATGTCAAAGTTTGATTAGAGCGAGCAAAATATATCATTAATCCAATATTATGTCATCTGATTTTGGTGGTATTTTCTCTTTCTATGCTCAGCTAAGCTATTAATTGAGGACTATGATAGATCTTTGACCAATAATATTTGATTTTACTATATTCTTTTGGGGTTTATTTCTATGTCTTATATTGGATAATTTTGAGTTAATACTTGGTTCTAATTTGTTTATGTGAATTAATTCTATTATCTATACTTGTTGTTTTTCAGTAGATTAGTTTACTATCTCATTCTCTATTAGAGCTTGTAGGTTAATGTAAGAATTTTGTACTTGTGCTTAAAACTATAATTATTAACTAAGCAGACTATGCTAGAAAATAGATGGATTATGTCAAAATTGAATAATTCATGCTAACCACTAAATCACATCAAAAATTACAATTATAATTCATCTTTTAAACTATTGACCTAATGCTTGTAGCTAGGTTGAATAAGAGACTAATTAAACTCCTAATTAGATGTAGTAAAATAATATTAAGTCAATGGCAAAGCCCAAGTGTTAAATATCTCTAATTTGATCTCTATGTGTTTATTTTTTTAGTTCCTTTATTTTTATTTTAATTTATGAACTCCTCAATCTAAAATCGGTCTTTTAATTAATGGGGACAAAATTAAATTTGAAATCACTATTGTTCCTCGTAGGATCGACACTCTATACGCGTTAGTCTACAATTGATCTTGTGCACTTTCAAGTAAAAAGGATTTTTAAAAATGAACAAAAAATCCACATCAGGTTTCTTTATGTACTCTCTTTGTTTGTTATGTCTTTTTTATGTCCCACCATCGCTTTCTCTATCATATTTTCTGTTTCTCTCAGTTGTTCTCCCCCCAATGTTGCACTTATTTTTAAGAAAGCTGACATAAGTCCTTACCTAGTTAACTAGTTGGGTTTTGGGTGGATGTGGCTGTCCTCAATTCTTGTAGATGTTGTAATGTATTCTAATATGAACACTAGAATCTTTATGTTTTATTCAAATCTTATTATAATTGCAGAAATGCTAGCGCTTATCATCACCAATTCTTATTATGTTCTTTCTTTTCAATGAATGGTTGTTCATTGATTTCCTCATGATTCACATTTAATTGTTGCTATAGCTACAACTTGAAGTCTATTATTTTTTGTTTTATTTTTCCCACATTATGACTCAGTTTAAAAGTTGCTATCTCTAACCTTCTCATGTTGGACAATTTTTGTACTTCTGGATCTCCATGATAAATTTGTTAGTTTGAGCTCCTCCTTCCTTAACTTACATAAATTTATTAGGCCAATCAACTACTTATTTTGCTCTTTTTTTATTACTTTTCTCTTTGGGGTGGAAAGAAGTCTCCACACCTTTCCTATTGTAATGTATTTCATTTGCTTGAATCTGATTCTTTATGTGACTAGTGTCTTCTTTCTATGACAACTTTTAGCCATTTTTTATGACTAGATAATAGACTTTATAATTATTCATTTCTCATTAGCATTTGTCACACAGTTCCTTTGGCCTATTTGGTTATGTCTAATCCCCTTTTTTAACTCTCTCTACAAGGCTACAAATACAAACACCCATGTGCCCAACTCCTTTCTCTTCTGGTAAATGAGATTGCTAATATTAGGACTCTCTTTACGCCCTTGGATATAAGAGAAATAGGCTCATTCTCCCTATCTATGATGATATCATTTTCTGAGACACCTAACATTCTTTGATAATTTATTTCATGCTTCTCTTGCTTAATGATCTAAAGTAAAGTTTAGTCTTCCTTGCATACCTGGCATATCTATCTCCCTTTGTTTTTTTCTCCTTCCAATACCAGATTAGTTTATGTAACTTTTTCTTGTCGCTACTGGCTTTATACCTTACACTACCTAGTGTGCACGAGGCCTTATGATTTCATATGGATTCATTATAATTCAGTATGCCATCTATGTTACTCTACATTTGCAGTACCTATGACTGAGTGTAACAGTCACATTGATAACTCACATTAAGTGGGCAGTTACAGAATAATTAATTATGTATTAATCATTCCTATTGACTACTCATTGTCAGCGACAAGCTTTGTGCTTCTATTTTAAGGGGTTAGATCAGGGATTGAAAAACACAAGTAGTAAGCACATCTCCTTAATCCACTCTCTACTCTCTCCCATATTAATCTTGCCTTCAGTTGGGATTTGAATTTGGGGTGTGACATTTTTTCTTGACTCTAGTCGTCACTAGATCGTGGGTAGTGAAAAACAGTTAGACCTGAATTGCTTCTGCACAAGGTAATTCCTTATTAACCAGCTGTAGTATTAATGCCAAGTCTGTTTGTTCCTAGCCTGAAAAGAGTTATGCTGATTCTTGGTTTTGATTATATTATTTTTGGATGTTCTGTGTGAGACTTATTTAGCAAATCCATCTTATTAAACAAATATTGTTATGTGTGAAATGAAAAACTAAAACCAATGCTAATCTGCTAAATTTATATGCCTCATGTTATCACGCTACTCTGAAAATGCCATTCTATTTATCAAGAAAACTTGATATTATGCTAGTTTTTGGCTAAAATTGCAAAGTCCTATATCGAGGCTACCCCAATCCCATCTAAGACCTGACACTATCCTCCCTAAACAGTGTCTATATGACGTAAACCTAGACCGTCTACCCTAGAAAACCCTATTGGTCTTAATAGATATGACCAAATACCAACTGTTGCCTAGCCCCATCAATCATAGACTGGCCATCCCATGGACCTAAAAAAAGGCAGAAATGAGAAGAAGAAGTTTATTCATCCATCAGTACCACCGGGTGAGGGGTGCATGTCAGTCACGTGCCATCGACGAAGGCCACTTTGAACATTTTCTTCCTCCAAATGCCCTTAATGCTCACTGATCGACATCCTCTTTTTGAAAATGCACCCCAAAATGCCCAACCAAGCCACACATGTGGTACACATTCTGCCATCTAGGTGGCACATTGGGATAGTGGACAGCGTCTGACGATTTATCGGCTACTGATTTACACATTGGTGGTGGTATTCCTATCAGGTGACAAGTACCATGAGGCTTGTAGGCATGGCATAAGAGGGGCTATCATCTTTTGAGTAGGTTGGTGGGATTTTACCAGCAGCTTTTTGAGCCAGCTGAGGTGACCAGTGTCTATGGCAACATCGAACCGAGGAAGAGCTGAGAGGGGTGGCAGCGAAATGTAGTAAGGAGGAGCGAAGCCATCTTAGAGAGCTCTCGGCAAATAACAGAGACTGAGAGGTCTCAAAGATGAAGAAAATGTTTCATCTAGAATTTTAAGAGAGAGAGTGAAATGAGGTCTCTAGGGTTCTGTAAAATGATGATCTCAAGGTTTGCTCATTAAAACAAAGGGGGCGTCACGGGTAGTAGTAGGTTAGACTTTTATTTTGGTATATAATATATTTTGCACGATTAAATTGTTTGTTTTTGAGTTATCATACAAGTTTATATGATTCATAAAATTGATTCATTAGTTGAATTATGATTTTGATTATGTTTAACCTGAAAAAAAACGGGATACTTAAACTTGTAATACTAGCATTAATATGTTTAATGTGAAATCGTGAAATATTACATTAAAGTATGTTTTATAAATCTATTTTATGAATGACATAAAATCATTATGTAATTATATATCAATTCGATTATAATTGTATGAATTTGTTTCATATATGTAATTTTATGTATAATTATTATGTAAATTAGTTTTATATGAATTTTGTAAACATCTACGAGGTGTTTACATTAATGTTAATTTATTTAGCATTCTTTGTGGTCCATACAAATGTGTTTTTATGGAAATGTTTGATTAAATTATTTAAATTTCTAAGTTCATATTTATATGAGATGATTATGAGCTTAGTAAAATTTTTGACCATATAAACTGAATGATGGAATTTTAATAATTTAATTGCTTAAGAAAATGTGGCTTACATCCATCTTTTAATGTATACTTTTAGATGTGGCAATGAACAATGCAATGATTGGTGAACTATCTACGAATCAGAAGTTTGATGGTACTAATTATGACATGTGGCATCGAAAGATTCAGTATCTTCTAAGTGGGAAAGATTTGATAGAATATTTTACTGTTGCTAAGTTTCCACTATCAGATAAAGATAAAGATGGCAGGCCTATTGTTACCACTACTCTGCAGTATCAAGAAAGTCTACTGGCATACCAAGACTGGCCCAAGAAGGATTGCAGGGGATGCTTCATTACGTTGTATTGCATGTACGATGATCTAGCTGGAGAGTTTGAGGCATGTCGTACTACGAAGGATGTGTGGGACAAACTCAAGATCTGTTTTGGCCAGACATTAAAGATAAGACATCGCACCTTGCTCTTAAAATAGATGCAATATAGAATGGACTCCAGTTGTACCATGGGTGAGCATTCACGAACCATGAGTTTCATGGTTTGTGATCTTGAGGCCACAAGTAAGGAAATATCTGAGGAGGAACAAGTCCAGAATATGACATGGGCTATCGTTGATGAACCTGAACACTGGGGTAGTGTGAAACTTGTATGGACTTATTCTGAGCACTTAAAGACCTTCGCAAAAATCCAAAGTCACCTCAAAATGGAAGAAGAATGCCTAAAAATGTTTAGTACTCCTAATATTACTCTTATTGCTAAAGGAAATAGGCTCAAAGGCAGTAAGAACAACTGAGGAAGGCAATATAAGAAAGGTTCCAATCGTCTCAAAAGGCTACACCAAAGGCTCGTGTTGCCAAGAAGTAAAAGGCTAAAGCAATAGAGAGGAAAGTATAATGCATGTGAAGTGTTATAATTGTGGTAAGAAAGGCCATTATGCTCAGGATTATTCGGAGCCTCCCAAGGTACCTTTCTCCACTAATTCTCCTAAATTCTATAGTTGTTCTCATGCATTAGTTGCTAATTCTTTTCCTAATTTAATTGTAGATACGAGAGCAAGCCAACATACAGTTGAGATCGAATGGCTTTATGGATTTTTCACGGCTACCTGATGTATTCATAAACTGTCGTGCTAGGAAATGACAGAGAGGAAGATGTTCTTGGTGTTGGGACATACAAGCTTAGATTGTGAGGAGGAAATACTTCTCCTCGATGCTCTCTATACACCTAGG
>NCQT01067252.1:1943-13715 GCA_002740465.1 Stenocereus thurberi
TGACTGAAATTTATATTTAATTCTTTGTTTTTGTGAGGTAGTTGGAATACTAAAATTATTTCTAATCGATGACAAAGATGATACATTAAATGTTTCTTTTTGTACGATGATCTAGCAAATTTATTGATTGATAGCAATACAACTCACATAGTGATTTTTTTATTTTTAAAATATAAAAATTACAGCCATAATGATGTTGAAATTTGATAGAAAAATTAAATTAAATTAAATATACCAAAAAAATTCAATTGAGTTATTTGTAGTTTTATTTCATGTTTCTGCATGTCACTTCATTGCTTAATGTTATTTTTATTTTTTTGAGGGGTTTTATTATTTGATGTTGTTGACGTGTTATGCAACCAATGATTTTAATAAATGATAGATAATTGTAATATTTTACGGTTTTAGCATAATTTATGTATCAAATCCAATATACGAAGAATCATAGAGAGCAAACAAGTAGCCGACTATCATTTTTCTTTAAGGAAAAAATAGTATATATTATTATTGCATATCAAGTTCAACTAATGTAAAAGTACAAAACGAGTTCGCCAAAAAAAAGAAATGCAAGACAGAATGTCTGTACTCAATACAAAGTAAATTACCATAATACATATTATGATTTCTTTTTCTTAGTAGAGCATATCAGTGATGGCGTTAATAGATAGACACCTCTATCCTAAATGTCCAGATCGATTACTAAATACACGCTTCTCAATAGCATTAATCATCACTCTGCGGTGTATTAGTTTTTACTATTCTCTACCCTTTCTCTGTAATTATTCTCAACACATATACTCACTATTTCCATTGACCATCTCATGCATTCAATTTTTGGAACAGCAAATACATGACTGTGAGCTTCTTCTGAAAAAGACATGGCACTACTAGCTAAAATTCATGGCAAGCGCTTGAACAATATTAAACAGCAGCAAGCTGGCAAGAACATAGTCGGCCATTCTTCGGCTTCCAATTCTATTAATCCAGCAAGTACCTTCTTATCTTCATTTTGAGTTATTCGTTGCGTTAATTTTCTTCTGCTAAAACCAACGAAATGTGAGTGTCGGCGATATAAATGAAAAAAATTCATCAATTGTGTCCACCAATGATCCACTCAAATCTTGACTCGAATTATGATGCTCAATAGCTAGAGTTCATTTCACTCATGAAACTCGATCACTAGTGGGCCTTCTATTTGAATTCGATAGTCTACACACAAAATCTACATATTGTTACTGTAGTCACTCATTAAAAATGTTATTGTTATCAGAATTAAAAATGTTAGGTTATTAGTTACTCCTCAAGATGAAATGATTAGATAAACAGTATAGTTACCCATTGACATCGGTGTTCGTTAACTTTCCAAACGATAGGATTAAATAAATGTACAGTCAACCATTGAAAACGGTTTTAGATACCTTTTCAAATATAGTGACAAATTAAATAATCGTTATAGTCACATTTGAAGACGTTTTTGGTCATATGTGCGATGCACTTGGCCTCACCATACGACATCAAATGTAAAACATAATAACAAATAATTGTAGTCACTTATTATTATTAGTCATACATCAGTAGTCCAATTACCTTACAAAATGGAAGAATTAAATGAATATTTTAGTCCTCCATCGAAGATGTTATTAAACCTATTTATATTATCACTGGTCACTTATTACAACGTTACATGCAAATTCAGTAACACATTAGTATAGTCCCCTATAGACACTATTATTAGTCAGATTTAGGGGCTGTTCTTGTCGTTGGTCTTTTTTAATTTACCAACTTCAACACACCTCAATAAAAAAATGCCAACTTTAACCCACTTCAATTCACCTCCTTCAAAATTTGCGCAACCTTAATCCTAAGCTTACAGAACTTGTATTCTTAATCATGTCCTTTATTAATCGCAAATGCGTTATATCAATTTTACTCGTGTCATTGCATATCTTCTTTAGTTTCCCATCGTAATCTTTCCCACAAATTCCCAAAATATTAATTGTTTCACCCCTCTCCTAGAGTGGGTTTATAATGTATTTGAATCATCTCAGCCTTCATTTTTATCCAATCTTCTATGTTATTTTTTTCTTATTAATTCATTCCATGTATTATCCAATTTTTGCACGAGCACTCACTAAATCAACCTCATGTCCGCGATCATCATTTATTTGGACTTGAGTCTTCTTAATAAGCCAATTCTCCGAGTTGTTCATTAAGACCAATCTGATTACAAACAATACCAACGTCTCTCTTTTAGTGCTGTTGAGATCTTTTTTATTACATACTAGTTTTTTACCCGTGTGTTGCATGATAGCCATCACTTCTCAGTTGATAAGTATCAGTATTTTATTGCATATACTATTATTGTTGCTATACCATACTGAGTTCTATATACTTGATTGTCGCACATTTTTATGACTTTATTTCATATGAAGTTACCTTAATTATATGTATTTAAATTTTTGATGTACAGTGCATTTTTTTTAATCCTGTTAGTCAATAAGTTTTTAATTAATTTTTTTATTTTAAGATATTATGTGGTTTGATGCTACGTGATTTTTTTAAATTTAAAATAATTTTGTGAAATAACCATATTCACGGTGGGAGCAAAGGATCAAAGAACGAAAAATTATAGTATTTTCAGTAATTTAATGTTGTATTTCTTAAAAGTAGACTCTATTTAAAGAAATGTATCATATGGTAATGTGAAATGTAATGTGTAAAAAGTAGTTCTAATGTGAAATGTTTAATAAGATATTAGATTTGTCGTCTTCACTGTCTATCAGTCGCCAAGCTCCGTTTTCAAATTATGTAATGTACAAAAGTAACATATATTATATTAAGTTAGGTTTTGATTTTTTATTTGTTCCTAGCTACTTGTCATCAACAATGTGTTGTTAAATATATATAATGATTTTTTACATGCTTATACATTGAGTAAAAAAATATAAGATAATACTTTTGTATTAATTTGTACTTGCCTACATAGAGATATTTCAATTACGGGCTTCTTGTATATTTCATCTAACCAGGAGTTGCCTGCACAATATTGGAGGAATTTACTATTTCTTATTATTTTAATCTTTGATTATATTTAATTTTAAGAATCATAATATATCATGGTCGTTGCATAATTAAAACTAATATTTTATAGTAGTTTACCAACACTAAAAGATGTATACTGCCAATTTGGTTTTTCAGGTAATTTGTAATAGTAAAACTATTTTAGGTGCATACATACCATTGGTAAGTTGTTGAACACTTCTTTGTAAATAGTATTTCCTATGTATCCTTCATAGTATTCATTGTGATGTTTAATGATAAACTTCAAATATTCTGGTGAAATCACCCATGATGCTACAATTCAGTTGTCCATGAGTTAATACTGATTTTAGAAGGTAGACTCCTACATATTTTATTGACGGTCCTTGACTTGTATTTATAGTCATTGCATAGTGAACATGAATAGGAAATTACCTTTTTTTTAATATGAATAACCACTTTTCCTCAGATGAGTGCAAAACAATAGGGATTGTAACATTCATTCTGACATTGATCGAGAAAAGAATCAGATTCTTCCGTTTTAGCCAACTAGCACTTGTTAGAACTCATTTTTGCATTATTTCACAACTAAGAATCATATGGGGACACAAATTTTCTTTTTGATCAAATGACGACACAAACTTAGATAAGATACTACAAAATTAAGTCCCTATTTATAGGAATTGCAAATTAAGATAGACTCTAGAGTAAAATGAGTAGTTGTCTAGATAATGAGGTAATCAATTTCAAAAATAATATATAATATAATAATTAAAGGTGAGCATTAAAATGAAATAAGGAGGTAATCTAGAAAATGTTATATAATATTAAAGATGGACATTTAGATGAAATAATAAGATAATTTATCAATAAGGGTAAATTAGCAAAAGATTAGTTAGCATATGTGAGATCAAATGTTAAATTCGTAGGGTCATGCATGCCAACTAAAACTAATAATAATCACAAAATATGCATTTTTTTCCCCTAGAGATTCCTATTGGTTTAATTATATTCATTACGCGTGCACTTACTTCATATGTCCATTACAAATTATTTCAATAGTTTAATGACACCTTTGATGTTATTTAATAGTGATGATGGTCCTTCCTACTATTTGACCCATGATTTGAATAAAAATAAAATTTGATTAATTATTCTCATGATCAACAAGACATGAAAAAATTGTTGACCATAGTAACAAAAAGACATATAAGTCTTTGATCTTAATCTTGTCTCTTTGGTGTATAATTATTTTTTTAAAAAACCAACAAATAAAAATTAAAAAATTTAAAAAAGATGAAAGGGAGATTAGTAACAGATGAAGAAATTTTAGTACGATTTGAATTTAGGAAAACTTTTAATGTTCTTTTTTCGGGGAGGAGGGAGTACTACTAATTTATGAAGTCAATTATAGTCTATTATGAAAATGTAGGCAAACTACTTTTATATATTAATTTGCCTATTAAATTTAAATTCAAATTTGCTAAAAGAAGTAATTATACTATGTAATTTTTGAGCGCAAAATATAATCTCAAGTGAAGTATAAATTGAATAAATCACTGATACATTTTGTTTATATCATAAACATAAGTTACAAATGTGAAAAGAAATTAAATATTATATCAACTTAAAGTAGTCATAAGCGAAACCCACAATCACATCAAGGTCCTACTATATTCCATACCAATTATATGGCATGCTTAAGTAATCAAGCTTTCAATATGCAAAATAAGTAGCCCGATCAGTATTCAAGTATTAACTTATGATATGTACACTTAAATATAAATATATAAAAACAAATATATTTAGATTTAGATGTCGAATATATATTTACCTTAAGAATAATGTATAACACACTTCAATTTTTTTCTTGGATAACATCTAAATCATTTCTTTGATCTATGTTTAAGTTCTTTAAGGAAAAATTCAATTACTAATTAGTCATGACATATAAGAAAGGTTAACATTAAATTGAATTAAAATTACATTAATAACCTACCTCCATCTTAATTACATAATAGAAGTCATTTAGGTTGCTATCCTGCATATCATTATTATCCCAAGTGGCACCCTAAATGACATCTTATGTGGCATCCTACGTGTCACTTATACATGAGTTCAATCCAATTTTTAATATATATGTATATGATAGGATTATACCCTTGCGATGCAAGGACATAATTCAAACGTTTTTCTTTTTGAATAGTAAAAATAATCAAACGTTTTTAAATATATTAATTACATAATACATAGTTTCTTTTTGAATAGTAAAAATAAATGGATGTGTCAGATTACTTAATTATCAAGAGTTGAGCACTTTGATAGATTCTTTTTTGTTATAACAACATCTTCTTTATTCTTAATTTAAACTAACTTTTTTATTTCATTTGTTCAGTATTTCATTTTTAAGCGATTATATTTTTCGAGAATAAATGTTATTACTAAATAGTAACGATTACATGATATTGGGTCACTTTAATACACAGAATTGATATTGCATTACAAAATAATTATTTTTTTGGGTTATCATTGTTTCTTTTTCTTTTTTCATTAAATTATTTTAAATTTCTTTTATATATGTACCATAATTATTTATTTACTACTATTTAAAAATTGTCTAATATATGAGACATCTTTTCTTTTGCGGGCAAGTTTTAGTAGACAAATGGACCAAATTTTTTATTTATCTTAATTTAATAAAAATTATATTATCTTATCGCTAATGACTACATAAGATATGTGAAAAGTTTATGCAAGAAGTTTGGCTAATTGTTGTTTTAAGTTCAATTAAATATAAATAAGTAATAAAGTGTATCAATTTTAAAAGTAGTAATAATTTCAGAACAACATAATTATTATTTTTTTAAGTTATTATTGTTTCTTTTATTTTTTCCTTTTAGATCACTTAAAATTTCTTTGGGTTTCATAATATAATTACTTATTTACTATTTTGTTGTCAAAATTCTCTAATATCTGTAGCATATGTTTTTATGTGCAAACTTTATTGACCACCTTTTTAATTTATTAATGCAATGGATACTTTATTATAGTGTAGTAATAAATATATAAGATATGCAAAAAGTCTTTTTTTAAAATAAATATAGCATTGCATTAGTTAAACCATAAATGGATATTTATATAGCTAAATAATTCTACATGGCATCATACGTGGCATCCTAAGCGGCATGACACATGGCACTCATACATTGATTCCATCCAACTTTTAATATATATATATGATACTTCTAGACAGCTTCAATTTTTGCCGTTCTATCCTTATATGATGAACAATATAATCATATATATCACATTTACATTATCTAACTGAGTTCAAGAATCTAAACTTCTAAATCCTCAGTGTCACAAATGCTTTGAAAGTTCGAATCTAACTTGACTCATGCAAATGCATCTTTTGCGGCATAAAACCATTTTTAAACCCTCAAATCTATAGCTTAGATTCGTTTTTTAATACCATATCATAACACCTTTCATTATGAGGGCTCATATAAAATCTGAACAATCCCTATATTAAGTTTTTGCACAAAACAAAAATCACTTTACTACAATCGCACTTTAAATCCAAAAGCATATTCATATGAAGACATGGCAGGGTATATAACCATATTTGAAATTGAATCACTCAGTTCATTATCTGCTTGTGATCACAAAAAGATAGGAAAAGATATTATTTCGGAATCCCACTAAAACCTCACAAAACTAACCTAGAATCTAAATCTAATGATCTGAATCTACAACTTGATCTGACACCTAAATACTTTAAACCCAAAACCAAAATTGACCCAAACTAAAGCTACTTGACCCGACTCTTTTTTTAAAAACACTTTTTTTTCCCCCACAAGACAAGCTCATTTCACCAAAAATTGAGTAATCGGACGTTAATCTGAACCAAAAATAACACATGTAAGACCAAAATTGATCTATAGATCTAAATTTAGTTGATACGAATATGATCCAACCTAATGTTAGCCTGACCTAAAATCGTACTGATTGATCTGTTTGCTGGATATAGTTCCACCTACATAGAAGTCACATCTTCGATGATTGAATCCCACCTATCGTTCTATATATGATTGAAGAACCTGTCTTGTTGACTCCATTAAGTCACAAATTGAATGATTTTGATGAAAGAATAATAGTGTTGATTAAGAGAAGATTTTTCTAACACATACATCAAATATCTTGCCCAAATAATATTATATCATTATGATTTGGTATTTGATCTATTTAAATACATAATCATGACAAGATTCTAATTGATTGCAAAAAGCATTTTAGTAAATCACAATATGGAAATTATATTTGACTAGGAATTTACTATCCAAATTGATCTCACATTTCAAATTTCCAAGACTTTATTTGGATATCAAAATCTGAAATTTAAATTATGGTTTACTTTTGAAATCATCTTGATGTCATTACTTATTTAAAAGATCATGTGCATAAATTGATAACATAAATCATCCATGATTGATTGATTAAGATTGTTTCTATGTTTGGTATAATAGTATATATAGTATTGCCAAAAGTGATATCTTTTATTTAAGGATAGAAGTATTGGAAGATATGATTTGAGGATTATTTCCTATTGATTTTATATACATAACAAGATCTTGTGAGTCTTATTGAAGAAGAAAATCAAATCAAGATTACTTCCATTTAGATCAAGCGAAACCAAGACCAAGAAGACTACAAATATGAGAGCTTGAAGCAAGTCTATAACAAGAAAAACGATTGAAGTTAAAAGAAGAAAACTGAGGTTACCAATTGCATATCTCACTTGTGATATTACTCAAAATATTGTATTGTAATCAAAAGTTGTGAGTGTTTTGAGGAAATCATTATTAAGGAGTAAATTTAGGAGTTGGTATGAGATCATAACTCCCCCATACTAAAATCAAGAGGTTGATTTAAGTACTTGGGATCTCTAGAGTGAGGTAGCTCTGAGAGATTGTGAGAGTTCATCTTAATAAAAAAAGTACAGTATTGAATCCTAGAGTTGGATAAGTCTATGCGGGGACTTAAGCCTGATTGAGGCCCAATCTCATTAAAACATCGTTGTATATATTGTTTATTTAATTTTCGCACTTAATTTTTGTTTTCAAATTTGATTTTAAGTTTTATATGATCACCCTATTCACCCTCTAGGGCGATCTGACTCTTCAATTGGTATCAGAACCAGTCCCATACTCTTTGACCTAACAGTCTAGTGGGTGACGATCATGGCCTTTTTTGGAGATGATGCTCTACTGTTAGACCCTCTTTATTTAAAGGAACAAACTTCTTATATTTGAAAAATGCCATGCAAATTTTTATTGAATCTACTAATAAATTGTAAACAATGGGTTGTATATTGTTCCTAAAATTAAAAATGACAAGGGAGAAGATATTGATAAACCAACAGATCAATATACAAGTGCGGATTGGGAAAGACTCACCAAAAACTCAAGAGTCAAGCACATTCTCTACTGTGGTTTAGATGCTAACGAGTATAATAGAATTTCTACCTGTGATACAGCTAAAAAGATGTGGAGCAAGCTTATTGGCACATATGAAGGAACAAGCCAAGTCCGTGAGACAAAGATGAACATGTTTGTTCATCAATATGAACGATTCAAAATGCAGGATGCTGAATCAATAAAGGACATGTTCACTTAATTCACTAACATCACGAATAACCTAAAATCGCTTGGTAAGAGCTACTCAAATGAAGAAATGGTAAGAAAGATCCTTTGATGTCTTCCAAAAAATAAATGGGGATCGAAGGTTACTACAATTGAGGAAGCTCAAGATCTTAAGAAATTGAAACTGGATGACCTCCTTGGAAAACTCCTGACTTATGAGATACATCTCAAGGAGGAAGATGGAGAAAACTCCAAGAAAGGAATTGCTCTCAAAGCCACAAAGGAAGATTGTTCATCAGAGGATGAAGATCCGAACAACAACGATGATGAAGTATTCTCACTTATTGTACGAGGACTTAACAAGATGGGATTGAAGAAAAAGTTCAACCAATGAGCATTCAACCCGAAAGGATCTACATCAAAAAGAAATGAAAAATCTACCAAAGGTAAGTTTTTCAATAAAGATAGTACTAACATTGGTTTTTGTTATGGTTGTGGTATGCCAGGAAATCTACTGAAAGACTATCCACTAATCCAAAAAGTGGGAGAGAAAAGGAGGTTCAAGAAGAAAGAGAATAAAAGAGCAATGATCGTAGCCTGCAGCGATAGGAAACAAACGATAGTAGAAGCGATGAAGAACACACTATCAATACCTGCCTTATGGCTAAGGAGGAACAAGATGATGAACAATCTGAATACGAAAGTACTGATGAGGCAGATATATCAGCACTATATGAATGTTCTAAAGATGAATTAATTGATGCCTTAATTAGCTTTGCTATAAGCTAGAATAAAAATATCTATCTAAGTACAAAGACCTTAAGAAAACGGTACGAGAACTAAGCTAGAAAAATGTAGGCCTTGAAAAATTGAACAATGACCTTCATGAAAAAGTTAAAAAAACTAGAAACCAAAAATGCGGAACTATTAACCAAGTGTGATGGATATCACAAAACAATTCTCAAGTTTACTCAAGGACAAGAAAATTTAGATAGACTGCTTAGCACTCAAAGAGCATCCTTTAATAAAGAAGGTATTGGATATGATCACTTTAACAAAAAGAAAAACTATAAAAATTTCTTTGTAAAACCCGCATTACATGAAATGAATGTCAAAACATGCAATCGTTGTTCAAAAGACGGTCATATTGCGTATTCATGCCCACTTAGAAAACCCTCCTCAAAGATCATTCAAATATGGGTTCCTAAAAGAACAAGACCACCTAATGTAGTAGCCCATGATTTCGAATCTAGATTTAACGTCAAAAGTAGAAGGAAGAGTTGATTTTCTATTTTGCAGGTGTGCTTGAAATCTGGACAAAGCTTGTGGTACCTTGATAGTAGATGTTCAAGGCACATGAGCGGTAATGCTTCCTTGTTTACTAAGATCAAAAAGAAAGGAGATGGAAGTGTCACCTTTGGCGACAAAAACATAGGTAAAATATTTGGTGTTGAAAAATAGGTAAAGATCCCTCCAATTCCATTGATAATATTTATCTAGTTGACGGATTAAAATTTAACCTATTAAGCATACCTCAATTATGTGACAAAGGAAACCTTATAACCTTTGACTCAACTCATTGCATTGTAAAAGATAAGAAATCTGTGAAAATCACTCTTTATGGACCTAGAATAGATAATGTTTATGCTATAGACATTAACAATATCCCCTCACATAATTTATCTTGCTTTAAAGCCTCACATCATGAGGATAAGTGGTTATGGCATCGAAGACTGGGTCATGCAAGCATGCATACAATTAAGAAATTAGCTAAAAAGGAATTGGTACGAAGACTTCCTTCATGCAATTTTGAATATGATCACATTTGTGATGCGTGTGCTAATAAAACAAGTCCGTAGTTCTTTTCAGTCAAAAAATAATATTAGCGCATCTAGACCGTTAGAACTATTTCATATGCACTTGTGTGGACCAATACCTATACAGAGTTTAGGACACAGCAAGTATATTCTTATTATTATAGATGATTACTCTCGCTTCACATATGTTTCTTTTTTAAAAGAAAAGAATGAAGCTTTTAAAGAATTCTCAAAACTTTGTAAACAATTACAAGTTTATAAAAGCTCGCTAATCGCATTTATAAGAAGTGATCACAGTAGAGAATTTGATCAAAAAGAATTCACAGAATTTTGTAATAATCACGGAATTGCTCATAATTTTTCAGCACAACGTACATCTCAACAGAACAGTGTAGTTGAGAGAAAAAATCGCACGTTAGAAGATATGGCACGCACAATGATGTGCGAAAGTAATGTCTCTCAAAACTTTTAGGCCGGAGCAGTTAATGTGGCCAATTATGTTCTGAATCGGTGTTTAATTCGACTTATCCTAAAAAAGAACACCTTATGAATTATTTAAGGGCAAACGTCCTAACATTTCATATTTTAGACCTTTCGGATGCAAATGCTTTGTTCATAATAATGGAAAAAATAATTGAGGAAAATTTGATGCTAGAAGTGATGAAGGAATATTTGTGGGATACTCTATGCATAGTAAGGCATATAGAATTTATAACAAACGCACCAAAACTATCAAAGAAAGCATTCATGTGATTTTTGATGAATCTAATGACGGTGTGTTAAGTGGTTCTATAGCCCAGAATCTGCATTTAAATAAGTATGGTGGTGATGATGAAGAAGCAGCAAAAGAAGTGAATCTTGCTAATAAGCAGCCACAAGAACTACAAGAAGACCCCTCACCTCAGGAAGAAGAGGAGCACGCAAATGAAGAAAATTCCCAATCTAATACGTTGCAACAAGAGGTAACCCAGAAACACTTCAAGTATAAATTATCTCATCCAATGGATAACCTATTGATGGATATATCCACAGCTATAAGAACTCGCTCATCTTTATGCAATTTCTGTGCATTCTTTGCTTTCGTATCACACATAGAGCCAAAGAATCACGTAGAAGCACTAAGCGACTCGAATTAGATAAATGCTATGCAAGATGAATTAAATCAATTTGAAAGAAATCAAATATGGTTACTTACAACTCAACCAAAAGACTATCCAGTAATGGGAACAAAATGGATCTTTACAAACAAATTAGATGAAACCGGAAATGTTATA
>NCQT01067257.1:8588-21209 GCA_002740465.1 Stenocereus thurberi
AAACAAGGGACCTCACGTCCTTTATATCCCAAAAAGGGAGACAATTCAAAGTCCAAAGGGGGCCCGTAAAAATAGGCCAGTGAGATCCTGTGCTTCTCTTTGTTCACAACTGCCTTATGGACAACATTAGGAAACCTTGCATTTGAAATAATGTGAAGGAGATCCCCCACATTCACCACTAGGGTACCCGGTCTCGGGTCAACCTGGATCCACCCAAGTCCGTCCTTGAACAATCGGAGTCCACTTATATTGCCACTTTGATGGAGGATGGTGAAGAGGGAAGTGTCTGTATGTGGGGCTAAGCCCATGCTCTGAGCTGGATCTGGGCAGGAAGGGTACGAGTTGAGCTGTAACGCAGTGAACATACTCTTTGGGCCACGCGTTGGGTCCTGAATCTCCCAGATTCCATCAGATTCAGATATTTGGAGTGACTTGAGAATCAAGCCCATGAGTTTCTCGGCAAGGCCCTTCATCCTTGTTTGATATTCATCCATCACATTGCTTATGCGCAAAAGAGAAACAATCATATATAAGAGAAAGGGTTCCTGGGGGAAAGTCCTATTTATTTAAACTAGACAATAAATAATACTAGATAAAAAAGAATAAGGCACCTTCTGAATTTAGGAGAAAGGAGAAAAAGAGGTCCTAGATTAGACCAAAACGCAACTCATTGATCACATACCATATTTTGCTATTAGATGAAAGATGCATGTTTAAGTACATGTACTGAATTAGCAACGTCTAATTAGAATCGGCTCCATATGCAATGCTTCGAACACTTTCATGTACTAAAGTCTTCATATTTTCCTAATACTCTAACGTTTTGCAATGTGTTTTTTTGAACTCTTAGATAAAAGGAACCTTCTTTTGATGGAATACCAGTATTGAGGAAGCTGTAATGACAAAATTGTTTGTCAACAGTGATAATCAGTTGTGTGCTTGGATTCAATGTGTGAGGATAAAATTGAGAGGGATATCACATAGGAATGTGGTCTCAACTCCACGTGCATGCATGCATGGATGTTTATGCATGAATCAACTTCTATGCCAATAGACTTACCAAAATTCCTGGTAGTCACTAGGCCAAATCACCTTTGCATGATCAACGAAGGAATTCTCCATGATGGTGAACCCTTCATACCACATAAGCTTTGAGAAGAAGGGACTAATTCGAGGACTGCCATACCCCGTCGCTCCCTCGGGGGAACGCAGGACCTTCATTTTCTGCTCAAGGGGGAGGTTGAATAGTTTCCTAGTTTGAGACTCAACCTCCTCTAGTACTTTTGTCGAGATTCCATGGTTAGAGATTTGAAACATCCCCCATGTCACACATGCATGGAAAATGAGTTCTGAAGCATTGGAATCTTCTATATCGATGACAGGAATGGACTCCAAATCCAAATTATGCTTCTTGTCAAGAGGGCATTGAAAATCATTGGATTCAACCCATGCATGTGATTCTGGTATTTGTTTCATCGAGTTGAAATCAATAGGAGTAATATGTTCATTTTGTACAGGACAATCTTTATAGAATTCGGAGAGAACACCCATATTTTTGGATTATCAAAGATTTGAAAAAAGGAGAAAATTTCCAAGATGGTAAGAGTAGACAATGAAGTAATAGGGTACGAAATGGTTGACTAGAGGGTCATGGAGAGAGTAGGGAAGGATTGTTGGAAGGAGGAGTATGTTTGTGGAAAATGAAGGCTCGGCTGACGTAGTATTAACATGTGAGTGAAAGGGTATGCCACCTAGTAGTGACCTTTTTTCTAATAATGTGGACTACAAATAGGAGTGGATAGAACAAAAAACAGACGTCAATGCAAGCTTTGAGATATCAAGGAAGTGCCTCTCTTTTTTGGACAAAACTGAACCAACAAAGGACAATATTTATAGGCACACAAACTTTGCAATTGATTTGGCCAGGGATCCATTATCAGCCAAATATGGATTTGCAATCCTGCACGATTTGGTTTTATCCAATAGAGTCAACGAAAAGAAGAGGCAGAAAATCCTGTGATTCTGTTCCACAAGTAAATGAGAAAAGGCATGCATTTAAATAAGGATGCACTTGTAGTAGACTAGTAGTTGTCACTATATGACAACCATCACAACAATGGAAATTTCAGCTATATATCTGTGTCTTGATTTAAAAATTGAATAAATAGTTATAAAATTAATTAAAATAGTAGTTGATGTACTACAAATAATTCTATGACACTTGGCAAAATCCTGTAAAATCACTTAATTTTATATACAGTTATATAGATTTAGTAGATGAGTAATTTGGAAGTACCAAACACAGCCCCACCTAATTCTTTTAATGAAATTTCATAACTATTTATTCAATTATTAAAACTTATATTCCAACCCAATTAAAAATAAAATATTTGAACGTGATGATTGAATCAAGATACATGTACAATTAACATTTTTTTTGTTGTGGTGGTTGTCATATAGTGACAACCATTATAGGTTTTTGCTTTAAGCAAACCAAAAAAGAAAAAAAAGTAATGACGATTCTTTTGTACAATTAAAGTACATAATATGTTTATCCAAAAAAAAATTAAATTACAAAATACATAATACTACACTGAATCCAGAGGTAAATGCTTCCCAACTAAGAATAGAATTTAGTTTACAGAAAGAAATCAAAATATTACCAAAAAAAGGAATTCAGAATATATTTTAGAAATTAAATTTTCAAGATAGAAATGTGTCCTTACATACATGTTTGCTCTTCAACTTGTCTTATTTCATTGTTGTCAGTGCAAAGTTTGTATAATCCTTATTGCATCCAGCAAAAATAACTTGGCTCAAAAAACATGACAAAGTTAGGTGTATTTTGAATTTTTTTAAAATGAGGTGCATTTTGAATTTAGAAGTACAAGAGATCTTTAATTTCATCAGTAGAAAAAATGGCAAATTATTATATACACCCTGGAGCACATGCTCTCATATCTATGTTGTATATATTTTTTGGCGTATATTTGTCATATATTTTATATTTTAATATATAATTACTTATATGTCATATTGAAATACATACACTCGGTTGTACTATATAGGCTTTGAGAAAGATGGTTCCCGCGCCCAAAAAACACAATGAAAAACATGGCTCTATGTCAGTGAATCTTCTTTGATTATGCTTGAGTTGATCAATTGGGTCCCTATTTGGACAAAGACTTTTCTTAGGATTTCCTTTTCTTATAATTTCCTTTATTGGTCGTATAGACTCTCTTCTACCAACTCTAACCAAAAAAAATAAATAAATAAATAAATAAATTCTAACTTCTAATAAGGGAAATTATGATGGCATAATCAAAGAGGAGCCATGTTAAAGTCTATAAGACAACTCTAACAAAAGGTGAAGTAATTGAAGATTTAAACACGAAACTTTGTGTTGAAGACGCTTAATCAAAATATGCATTTTCATGGTGAGTCGCAGATATGTAGTACAAGCCATGGATTTCTTAAGAAAAGTGAGTTACAGTACTAATTATGAGGCTCTGTTCTTTTTGTGCGTAAATTTCTTTTTATTAATATCAACCCATTTCAACTAGATTGAACCTACTTATACCAATTCTAACCAAAAAAAACACATAAGTTCAACTAACTTCAACCAATTTTAACTCACTTCAACCCATTTCAACCAATTTCAACCCATTTCCTTCAAACTTTTCACAATTTGTAAATTATCATGTGAAAATTAATTACGTTTTCAACCAAAAAGAATGCCCTACAGTAATTTTTTTATGTTGGTGAGATGAAGTCGTAATTTGTAAATTATTATGTAAAAATTATACATATAAAAATTCCTCAACAGATACATTAAAAAATGCCCTAAATAATTTTTTTGATGCAAAAGTCATAAATAATTTAAAATCGCCAACGTATCAGCATTTACAGCAATACTAATTAGTTATTAAAACAAATACAATCTAAAAATTTACGAAATTTTAGTTACTTTTCAAATTCTAGGAAATATTATACCAACAACTAAACCAAAGAAAATTATTTCAACTTTTTTACATTAACCAACTTCTGCCCTTCATATATATATCTATATCTATATCTATATATATATATATATATATATATGCACTCACACCCCCCCCAACGGATGTCAGCTAATTGAAATTTCAAAATATATGAGATGATTCTTAATGCTAAGTCCTTTTGCAAACGCTACGGATGCGGGACTTAGTAAGTCTTCAACTCCATACGTTGAATTTAGACGTTTAATTCACCTATAAGAGGTGCTAAATTAAGTTGTATAACACACCCAAAGGCTATAATTAAGGACATATTATAATTTTCATCCCCCCCCCAAAAAAAAAAAACCTTAAAACCTCTGATTCGCTGCTTTACTATAAGTAATAGTGTAATCGAAGAGGTAGAGATATGAGTTTGGGTGCAAAGAGTTTCTACACAAATCCTTAATCTCTAACCTGATATGTGTAGATTCTCCGGTTAATAATATCCTTTTCTAATTAGTTATTCGAAATCAAGTTCAAATATCTTATATGGTAAATACACTAATTCTTTCACCATATGTGGGCATTTCAAGTCATACAACATTTCCAGTAATGCAACATTTTTCCAAATGTGCCGAACTCATTCCTATCTAATAAGCTTATGCCGGAGACTCTAATAGCATTGGTCTACATAAATTCCTGAAAGAGAGAACAATGCCAAATCTTCTGATGCAAGACAAGGTGGCAAATCACCATTGCCTATCCTGTCCATCTTTCTTTATAATAATGTTATTATCAATTATACCATCCGTCAAAATGTGCAAAGCAGTGGAATCCTAGGAGGAGCTAGTTACCACTTGATGTTGTGGACCCGAAAGCTATTACAACGTTTTGATAAACATAGTTTTCTCATCTTTCCATACTGACCAAGAAAAGCAACGCGATAACGAATTTGGTAGAAAAATCAAACTTTTGTCAAATTTGGCTGCGGAGTGCAATTTCAAAAGAGTATCGTTTTTTTTTTAAATAGTAAATCAGGCCATACACTAGGCTCCTATTAGAGGAGAATTCATTAGATATCTACGAATTTTTGGAAAAGAAGGTGAATGGAATACAGTTCAATAGTTCATGGTATCTCAAGTCTGCAATTCTTAAGTGTACACCACCAATTATCTTCATAATCAAGAAGGATTGAATTTCTTTAAAATTGAACCCAAGGGGTGGAAATGAACCGACAAGTATGACTTCAAGGCTACGTTTGGACCTTGAAAAATTTAGTGGAAAGAAAAAAATTTGGGAAAGTTACTTTTTTTCTTGTGTTTGGTTTAGAGAAAATCACAAAAAATAAAAATATGAAGGAAAGTTAGATGAAAAAATTGTTAGAAATAAATGATAAAATTTTTCTCATAAAATTATGAGGAAAGTTTGAGGAAAATTCTCAACCTACTCCAACCTTACATTTCTTAGAGACATCAATACGATTAAAGTAATTCATCAATATTCAAATTTCTCATCTAAATTCTTGTATCTTTTCCTTAATTTAAACAAGAGAAAAAACTTATTTTCTCCCTACTTTTTTTCCTTTATATTTTTTTTCCTCTAACTTTTCTTTTTGCTAAGTCTTCTAAGACCCAGACGAAGCCTAAATAAAAGAAATTTCATTTAACTAGCGGAGAAATGAAGAAAATTGGGCCCCCAAAAAATTTCCAAGTAAAAACCTAATCATGCGAGTCCAACACATTAATCAGATGAGGGGTGCCTGGATGATAAATTCTTTTCATTTGTGTGAAAAGTAATTATCACTAGAATCTAACGGTTTCACCCCATTGTTGTTTTTTTTCCCTGACTTCTCGTATTTACTCGCACGTAGTCTGCGACAAATCCTAGTAACCAACTCTGTTCATGTATCTATATCATTTACTTGTGGACCAGGTGGGCGGCAGCTATTCAGATGGGGATCAACCTATCCGAATTTTTTAAATAGGTCATGTTCCGATTGAAAATATTCCGATTGAGCTGTTTGGGTGGCGTTTTGATTATTTTCTTCTGGAATTAATTTAGAATTTGTTGAAGGCTGCTCCAATACTTATGCAAATATGAGTAATTTTATAGGATCCAAGTCGAGTTTGATGTGCAAAAATTAATTCACAGTTAAGTCAAATTTTGCTTGGTTGCATTTTGTATCTTTCGTTGTAGATAAGATCTGACCATTTAGCCCAAACAATAGTTGTGCATCAGTTATATTACTTTGTTAGAGCATAGCCCAAATTTCTGTCCTTTCAACCATTAACTTAAACTTTTGACTGAGATGATCTTGAATTTGAATATTAGCAGTTGTTGAGATTGCTTCCTTAATTGGTAGGAATCAATAACAATAAATAGGAGAGGGGAAAAAAGTCAAGAAGAAGGGAGAGAGAGAAAAACAAAAAAAGAGAAATAAGATATGAAAAAAAAAAAGGAGGAAACATTCAAAACTTATTTTTTGGAATTAAGAAATGTGATTCGCTGCTTTAGGACTAAATTTTTCCATTGTGGAAAAAATTTCCTAAATTCAGTTTTTCCATTGTGGAAAAAATTCCCTAAATTCCTATAAACAGAGGTGTTATTTGCTTTTGAAAATAACAATGAATACCACCACGTGAGAGAAACACTCTAAAGGAAACCACCTAGAATTGACGAGGGTTTTTTCCATCACAATTAGGTGAGAGTCATCTTTTGTGTTCACCTTCCAAAAATTCCCTTAATTCCTATAAATAGAGGCATTTTTTGCTTTTGAAAATAACAACGAATACAACCAAGTGAGAGAAACACTCTAGAGGAAACCATCTAGAATTGGCCAGGGTTTTTCCACCACAATTAGTTGAGAATCATCTTTTGTTTACCATCCAAGTAGGTGAAACATTGAGTGTATATCCTCTAAATCGTCTAGAAGAGTTACATTTATAATCCCACTATAAAGTAGTGGAAGTATTTTTGGACTGACGGTGCCACGGCTTTTACCTCGTTTTCGCTATTTGTCACATAAAATTCGTGTGTCCTCGTCTACAATATTATTTATTTCTGATTGTCTATCTTAATTGCACAAATAGGAAAAAGAGTTAGCTTCTACATTAGTAACCCGACTTTTTCCAACAGTGGCATCAGAGCACAGGTTGAGCGGCCACATTTCTATGTAATCAGGATGAAGGGTGTTGGCACTTATGATGATGAGATGATCAAACTTACTGTAGATAGTCACTCCTACTAGAAAGCTATGATAGAGGACCATCCAATTTGCAAAGACCTTGCTGGGCCTATTTTGAATAAAAATATGACAGAACGTAAAAATAAAAATGAGTGGAAGTTGTTAAATCTTAAAGCAGTGGAAATAATTTGAAAGTACACAGATAGAAGTTTATTTGAGAATGTGCCAAATTTTGGCAATGCGTACACACTTTGGACAAAACTTGGCTCCTTGATCCCTAAGAAGACGACATGCAACAAAGCTCTAATCCTAAGACAATTGATGAAGCTCTAGCACAGTAATGGGCAAAAAAATATTGAACACTTGAACGATTTCAAGGGGCTCATAAATCAATTGACAAAGATCGAGATGAAACTTTATGAGGAGTTGCAAGCACTCCTACTTCTCATTTCATTATCCGAGAGTTGAGACGCATGGAGAGTTACATTAACTCCGCCGTAGTGGAAAAACTCACGATGGATAATATGACAGACAATCTTCAATGAAAAAGTAAGGAGAAAAGAAAGAAGCATTTCAACGTAATATGAGGCCAATTTTGTTAACAATCGTGGTGGAAGTGAGAATCATGAGAGAAATAAAGGACGCTAAACTAGTTTGTTATTACTGTGGCAAGCTAGAACACCAGAAATCTGATTGTCGATATTACAAGGGAAACTAGAAGGGTGAAAAAGTTAAGCCATATTAGACTGAATACAAGAAAGAAGATAAAAATGTTACTGCGATAGCAGCAAAAGATGACAATGAGGTGTTTCTTATTGATGAAAAAAATTATCTCAATCTAGCATATGATGATTGTTCATGGATTGTTGCCTCAGGTGCTGCGTTCCATGTCACTCCACTTGAACATTTTTTCTCATCTTACCAAGATGGTGAATTTGGTAAATTCAAGATGGGAAATCAAGTTTCGAGCAAAATTAGTGGTATTGGTGATATTAATTTAATAATCAGTATAGGATGCCAGCTCATGTTAAAAGATAGGAGGCATGTTCTAGACATGTGCCTCAATTTTATATTGGTATGAAAACTTGATGATGTGGTTTTGGTTAATCACTTTGGTGGTAGAATATGAAAGTTCACCAACTGAAGTCTAATCATTTCTAGAGGAAAAAAAAAGGAAGATTGCTTGTACTTTATGCAAGGAAAGTTGTACAAATAGGAGGTTAAGGTTACGTATGACACCTCATATTTGGAGTTATTGCACAAAGGACTTGGACACATGAGTTGATTAGAAAAACTACAACAAGTGCACGACGTAGTTGTAGCTAGCAACCGGCAAGTATGGATCGTACCCACAAGGAGTTGCGTTTTCAAGTACTAAAGCCAAGTAAAGTGTCTCAATCTACAAAAAATAAAGGATGAACTAAACAACTAAGACAAACAAAGAAGATATAATTAGACTCAAGATAAACCAACTAATCGAGTCAAGTACTCACTTTTCAAAGTTATGCTAGCATTCAAAGATTATCAATTGTACCATCAAAGCTCACCCAAACTCTCTTTTAAGGGTAAAAGGCTAGTTTAATTATTCTAGCCACCTATTTTCGTGGGGTTAGCCCAATCAAATTACAAGAGTAGTAACCCTAAGCCTAGTTAGGATTTAGACTATTTTCATTGCCAAAGGCTAGCTATCCTCCCTACCATACTAAATAATCGACCTCACCTTTCAACGTAAGTCAATTGCTCCAAAAGAAGGATGAAAACTCTTTCAAGTATTTCATCGAATACTTGATGGAGTAAGAGAAAACTTTAAATTCAAGCATAAACGAGGGAGGTTAAGGTTAGGAAAGATCAACCAGCCATCTTAGTGTCTAATCACAATTGAAGATCATAATTTAATTACAACTAAACATTAAAACACAAGCAAAATGATGAACTATTGAAGTAGCACACAAGCCAAAAAGCATGAAATGAACGAGAGAGACGAGGAACTTTATTAGTCTTGAGAGGCAAGATCCAATATCAGGTATGTGGTATACACTTATTTAACCTAACTTATTCCCCCAATAGCTTTGGAAGTGGCTAATATAAACCCTAGTCAAGGCACAAAAAGACCTTAGCTCAAGGACCCCTCAATTAATTCCACACTCTGCTTAAATATCATGAAAAATGAAAAAATGCACAGTTGCGCTTCGACGCACAAGCACCCACATAGTTTTGAAAGCAGCAGACTGCATGACCGTGCACTTCTGCACGACTGCCTGCGCGTAACTTTAGGAAATAGGTTGCCTTAGTTCATGGCCAATTGTGCACTTTCTTGGGCTTTTCAATCTTTCTCTTTTGACCCTCAAAACTTTATCGGACTTCTTTACTTTCTTAAAAATCATCCCTATGGCTTTCTTTGCATTAACACTCATGATTTTCTCATTTTCTTGGCAACACTTTCTAGGAATAAGAAAAAATATGAATGAAAGGTAGCACATTTGGCCCATTTGCATCAAGATCCAATATAGAAATAAAGGCAAAATGGATCAAATACAGGGGGTAAAATGATGTCAAAGTAGAGGCTTATCAAATACCCCCCACGTATAGCTTTTGCTCATCCTTGAGCAAAATTTTAAAAAAAAACTAACATAAGGACTCAACTCACCTTTGTAGGAATCATGGTTGCATTTAGTATAAAAAAAAAGCCCTTTAGACCCCTTCGTTCTCCTAATTTGAGAAGTTGGGTCTCATGAGAGTTTGCAGAAGATATATCAACAAAATCTTAAAGAAGAAAAAGAAAAAGAGAAAGAAAAATAGAAAATCTTTTTGGGTTTACAAACAAAACACAAATATATAGAAGGAAGAAAACTATAATGCCCCCAACCTAGGGACAGTCACACTGCCAGGACTTCCTAGAGGAAAATCCGTAAGACTTTTGAAGATCAAGGGTTTGGATTAGCATTTAGACAATCATTCTAAAACAAAACTGCCAGAGTTTTTCCTATTTTAGCAACATTTTAGGGTCTTAGCTCTGCTAAGAGTAATTATAAACTGGGAATAGGGTATAACACTTACAAAAATATCCTAAACTCGACCCCTCGGCCACTCGCCCGGGGTGAAATACAAGCAAACAACTAACATGTTGGGGTCAGTATGATATATAGATACAGGTACAGAGTCAACTATATGTTTTTACATACAAAAATGAACTTAAAGACTTACAACGTGGCAGATCGAACACTTGTAAAGCTGGTAGAAGACTTCTGATGCGTCGGCATCAAATAACTTTAGAATATCTCTTATGTCTGCTCAATCCGAACCTGGAAAAGGGAGTGAGTAAAGGGATGAGCAACCACACGCTCAGTGAGAACTCCCCTACCGCTTAAAAACAAAACCATTTACAGGCATTCATACCAATGATAGTCACATATCATGTATTGGTATACTATATCATATTAGGTAATCAAAGTCCCCAAGGAGAGATTACCACTCATATACTTCACGCTAGCCCCTCAACTCATTCCTAGGCCCTTAATGACCATCCTTCCTTTCTAACAAGCATTCAGGCACGTAATCATGCATGTTGCACAAGAACGAATATTATGCTTTCAAACACACTTGGGAAATTATAGTGACTCACGTTATATTCCAAAAACAACTTATAAATCACGCAAATTTCTTAAAAACTTACAACCCGTCTAAAACTTCTGAGACACCCAAATTGGTAGGAAAAGCTTTGCAAGAAACATTCTTTCCTAAGTTGTGCACCTTTAAAAGCTTAAATGTTCCATGCATTACTAGGATGTAACCAAACTTCACTTGAAATTTAATTTAAACTATATTCAGAACACACTCATAAAATATGTGCAGGTTACGTACATTGGAAAGCTTTTTTCTTTTCTTAAAAATGCTTTACTTGGCCTCTTGAGGCTCGTATTCCTTTAAAAGAACTTTTTTTTCTTTTCTGAACTGCTTAAAATGGCAAATTACCAAATCTCATATTTATTCGGAACATACTTATAACATAAAAACATCTTATTGTGCTGGCTATGGGAGGTCAACACCACTCTTAATGAGATTGTCACTCTTAATCTATGTTATCTTTGGGGTATGCGTACTTAACTTTTGTCCAAAACGTGTCTTAGCAGAGCAACTCTAATCTCAATACTGTCCTCTATGGGGTAACAGCTCACACCAGGATAATCATATCCTAAGTCGAGTCCCCCTCAAGGTTTTCTTACGCATCACACATTAGGGAACAGCTCACACAAAGATAATCATATCTTGAGTCCAGCTGTCGGGAACAGCTCACGCCATCTTTGCATCTAGCTCCCAACATTACTTTAGGGGGAAACAGCTCACGCCATCTTTGCGTCCAGTTCCCACCCTTAAGGTCTGGCCGCTTTCTTAGCACTTTCATAGCCTTTAAAATCGCATTACATTTTTTTTCTTCAAATGCTTAGTTTGCTGAAATCTTACTTTTAAACAAAACCACCATAATCTTTCGAAATAATCATAGTTCATTCGTTTTTGGCTTAAAAACTTCTTATAAACGGAATAACTTTGCTAACTCGTAAATCGACTTCGTAAATAACTTAAAATCTTCTCATAAACATAATAAGTTTGCTAACATATAAATCAACTTCGTAAATAACTTAGAAGCTTCTTATAGACGTAATAAGTTTTTTAACACATAAACTGACTTCCTTTGAAACTTAAAAGCTTCTTAAAAACGTAATAAGCTTGTTAAAATGTAAACTGACTTCGCTTTAAACTTAAAAGCTTCTTATAAATGTAATACGTTACTAAATCGTAAAATGACTTCGTTTCTAACTTAAATACTTTGTATAAACGCTATAAGTTTGCTAAATCGCAAAACGACTTCATTTCTAACTTAAAAGTTTCGTATAAACATAATAGATTTGTTGAATCATAAAAGAACTTCGTTTCTAACTTAAAAGATTCGTATAAGCGTAATAAGTTTGCTGAATCATAAAACAACTTCGTTTCTGACTTAAAAGCTTCGTATAAACGTAATAGGGTTGCTAAATCATAAAAACGGCTTCGTTTCTAACTTAAAAGCTTTGTATAAACGTAATAAGTTTACTAAATCATAAAACGACTTTATTTCTAACTTAAAATCTTCGTATAAATATAATAAGGTTGCTAAATTATAAAAATGACCTCGTTTCTAACTTAAAGCTTCGTATAAACGTAATAAGTTTGCTAAATCGTAAAATAACTTCGTTTCAAACTTAAAAGCTTAGTATAAACGTAATAAGGTCGTTAAATCATAAAAATGACTTTGTTTCTAACTTAAAAGCTTTTTATAAACATAATACGATTACCAATTCATGAAACGAAACCCATTTGGAACTTAAAGCACTTAGTTAGCGTTTAACTCAAACTAAGTTCGTAATAAAATCCTCAGTTGTCATTTTATAACTCATTTCAATCCTTTGAAAACTCAAAGGAGGG
>NCQT01067266.1:19400-31075 GCA_002740465.1 Stenocereus thurberi
AAGTCTTCTAACTCCTCCAAGTGGAATTACTCAGTTTGGAGCTCATTTGCTTGATGAACCAATCAAAATACTCGAGTTGGTCTGAACCAGGTTTTAGCCTACACGGTTTGAAAGATTGACTTGGTTCTTCATCTTCCACTTTACTTAACTTGATTTTATCACTTGGACCAGGTAGCTAGCATCTTGAGACCCAAAATATCTAAAAATCCAAGACTTAAACCACAATTAAGCTTAAGAAATCACATACCCAAAACCAGGTGCATTCTGGTTGATCTGGGTAGTTTGTATAGCTTCGATTTATTGGCTTATTTGAAAGGGTAAATGAAGTCCAAATGATATGAAACTTGTTTTTCTAGAAAGCCAATGATATGAAACTTGTTTTCATAGAAAGCTGACTTCTTGAACTTCAAACCCAATGCAAAATATTGAACTTAAACCTCAAAGAGGCCTAAGTAATTAAGCATACAAAAACGGGTCTGCTGCTAGCTTAAACCCTTGACCTGCTATTTATTTACTTAAACAAATTTTGGATGATTTATTCATCCTTTGGCCTTCACAATAAGATTATCTTTGCTGATTTGAGTTTCCAAATTAAGAGGTATGAAGGGATCTCCAGCACTTAACCTTTATTAGCTACTTTACAGTGTCGTTTGTATTCTATGTAAGTGCTGAACGTAAAAGTTTGTAGTATCTTGTACTTTTGTGTCCCACATTTACCTTATAAGAAAGGAACTAGCTTTATTAAGGCTATAAATAACCCATCCCGCTTCTCTTATGAGGAGGACATTGAGAATTATCGCGAAAGTTTAAATAATTACAGAGGAACACCGCTGGGAGCTTTGTCTCTGCCTTAAAAATCTCTCTCTTTGTCCAAGTGTTCTTAGTGATGAGCTAGAGCAAATCCTTTATGCAATTAAAGGGTGACTTAGCCTTTCATTCAATTATAGGTAGGTTAGTAGGCTTGATCGGTGGCTTTTCCTTTAGATTAAATCATGTCAGTTCTTTTTTAAATTCCTTTTTTGTATTCTCTCATTTTGCATTTACATCTCATTTGCATTTGCATTTAGTCTTTTATCATTACCCTTCCCTTGTCTATTTTCTAAGGGTTCTGCTTTTTATATAATTCTCTTTATTGTTGACCCTCCCTTGTTCTTTTCAGGTTTTAGGTTTTTCATTTAAATAAAAAGAAACAGCTCTCTCTAGTTTGCTAGAGTTAAGGCTCACCAAAAAAAGAAAAAAATCAGACCCTCTATTTTTGTTGTGATCTTGAGTGAAAAGATTCATCAAGATTCAATCTTCTCTAAGCTGTTCAGAGCTATAGTTTTATGGGTTTATTTTGTGAGGTTTAACCCACCAAGTGTTTGGCTTTGTTTACTTATGACAGGCTTAACCAACAAACATTACAGGTAGGCTTGGGGGTCAGGGACCCCACGTATCAAATTGGTATTAGAGTGCAACCAAGAGGTACTATGAGTTGTTTCCTATTCTCCTTTACATCGTAACCATGTTAGTCTTCCTTAGCCATAATATCCTAAAGCAAACAGAAGACCAGCTATAAAGGAACACTTAACTCCACAAAATGCTTTAAATAATTTGTTTGCCTAAATTCAATTGTAAACTCGTTTCTCTAACCACAGGTGTGTCATATTTCAAAAGAGAGTTGAAACTAACTCTTTACTTGGTATGGGTTTATCTACGTGAAGCTTGTCTTAAAGAAAAAGGGTCTTTGGATGAAGAGAGTTTTAAGGTAGCAACACCTAAACTCCAGTTGTATGCCTACTCTTGGTAAACACCTTGTTGATGCAAGAGCGAAAAAGGGTAGATCTGAAATCAAAACTTAGGGCCTGTTTAAGGTATTTGTATAAGAAGTTCCTTACTAAGGGTTATCCATACTATCCTAAATTTTTAAAAAGGGGTAATGTAGAGATTTTAATGAAGGTCAGACCAAAGGAAGTCCCAGAAAGAGGTAATATGTGCACCTGATAAAGGAGATTTTCCTGGGTTTGAACATGACGAAGTGTGAAACGGGAGCAACAGAGAGCTCTTCAAAGATAACTTGAACCATTAGTTTGAGTCAAAAGATGATGCCTATTTTCAAAATCATGAGGATAAGGTCTATGAGGTCACACCTTTGATAGAAGAATGCTAACTCAGCCCCATAATGTTCTTTCTTGAATATCAGCCACTAGAACTTGACTTGGTGCATGATAGGAAGGTATACCAACTTAATTTGAGTTGTGATTAGTACATTCTCGCTTTTCATAAACTTATGGGTTGTTTTGTTTCTTTCTTTTCTTATTCAAATAGACCAGCCCCAAAGTGCTTCAGAAATTCTTATATGTTCAAGAAAGGGGGGTCCACTGCCCCATAGAGTGAGTTACAATATGATTGTTCCACCATTTCCTCATGATTATTATTTGAGTATAAGGGGGTTTCTCTATGCATGAATTGCGAAAGTTGAGAATGAACCATCAAGATTTGAGGACAAATCCTCTTTAAGAAGGGGAATTTGATGCATGGCATCTGGGCTCCAAAACGTGATAGCTCGATGGTCGACCTTCCTTACTACCCTACTTGCTTGTTTGCCCAATCCATCTTGAAATCCGAACCTGGTAACCACATATTCTGATCAAAGAATTGAGAACTTAAGTAGGTCAAAACTTATGATTATGTTTAACACCCCGAACCCCACGGCTTGTAGACAGCTACTAGGAACGGCTTTAAGGATTGTTGACTAACCCCATAAATCACTACAAGTTTTTCCTGCATGTTTCGTGCTCTCTCACACACTGCCTGGGAAACTTCCTAGGAGGTCACCCACACCAAGATTGTTCCCTAACAAGCACGCTTAACTGTGGAGTTCCTAAGAGTGGGCTTCTTGAAGAAAAAGGTATACCTTTGGTGATATAAGTGGTCGCATCAAATCCTTTAAGCCGCACTTAAGGTATTACATTCACCACCATCACTAACCAATCGACTTACCCATCCTCTTCACCAACGGTCCATCCCAGGATCTTTGTCTCGCTAGGTGATTGCCTAAGGCTATCCCGTCCACCAGCATGGCTCTCCCGTCCATCGGCAGAGCTCACGGTCATGGGTTGGCTCTGATACCATCTGTGACGCCCCGACCTCTTCTTGGCTCAAGATAGTTATCAGACATGCTTTAAGGATTATTGACTGACCCCCTAAATCACCACAACTCTTTCATGTGTACTTTATTCTCGATGACACGCTACCTGGAAAACTTCTAAGAAGGTCACCATCCTATGGTTGCTCTCTAGCAAGCACGCTTAACTATTGAGTTCTTAAGAATGGGCTTCCTAAAAAGAAAGGCACCTTTGGTGATATAAGTAGCCGTATCAAATACTTTAAGCCACACTTGGGGCATTACATTTAACCACACTTGAAGCGCACAACCTCCCTCTTATGCCTCACTAGCCAACCGACCTTATCTAAGATGAACCTTCATTCAACATATCACAAAGTCTAAATCAAGTACGAAGCGCACCGGAAAGGCTTGTGATGATTTTTGGGGCCAGACGATAATCTTTGAAGTCATTCCAGGTAATTGCTCGAGACCCGAAAGAGGGTCGAGGCATTATGGATGATATCAGAGCCAACCTGCGACCATGCATTGCGCTAGGGGATGGGATAGCCCTGGCCAATCTCCTGGCGGGGCATAGATACTGGGATGGACTTTCGGTCAAGAGGACTTGTAAGTCGGTCGGTTAGTGTGGGACAATGGGGACATTGTGCACTTTAAGTGGGGGTGAATGTAATACCTAAAGTGCGGCTTAAAGGATTTGATACGACTACTCATATCACCAAAGATATACCTTTCTTTTCGGGAAGCCCACTCTTAAGAACTCTACAGTTAAGCATGCTTGCCAAGGAGCAATCTTGGGATGGTTAACCTCCTTGGAAGTTTCCCAGGCAACATGTAAGTGAGGACGAAACACGCCGGAAAGACTTGTGGTGATTTGATACCCTGGTCCATATGAAATCTTAATATCTATACTTTGTGGATATTTAATTTATTTTGGCTTAATGAATTGGAAGGGGTTTGTCCAGATCAAAACATTTTGATGTTCAAATTTGATCCAATTCTAACCAATTCTGGGATTTAGGTGGCTTTACCTTCTAAAACCTTACTTAGGCCAATGTTTTTGTTCGGTCACGGCATGCCTAAGTGCCTCAATAATTCATCGACCTAGCCCCCCAAACCATAAATAATAGATAAAAGGATAAGAAAGTATAGAGGAGAGACACAGATCTAAGATGTACCCATCAATAACGATCGGGAGGCTCGCACATGAGCTTCACACTCCCACGATGAAGCCATTTCCAGACCCCTTCTTCCTCCGTTAACCCTTCCGAGCACATATTTCTGCATCATCGGCAAGATAATAGCAAAAACCAACCTCACACATCAGTAGGATCTTTGGACTTGGCTTTGGCCAATTTAAACAATGGTGCCTGAATCTTACTGAATTAGCATGGATCAGAGCATGTGCACCTCTCAGTAGTAGTGTGGGCGATAGTTTAAGCATCATTTGGGTAGTATTTGTGGTGATGCTTCAGCCTTTTTGGTAGTACTAGCTGCTTATAAGAAGGAAGAAGCTGAGAAAAGGGGTGATGGGTTGCTGGTGGTGCCGAAGTAGAGAAAGAGAGAGAGAGAGAGACAGAGAGACAAAGAGCATGAGCTTAGAGCTCCATTTTTTTCAGGGTTATGGAGTCAAGAGTAAGTGAGGCTCCATTTTGAGTCTAGAAGAAGAGGTAAAGCAAGTGAGGGGGCTGGAGAAAGAGGGGACTAGGGTTAGAGAGAGGGAGATGAAAAGTGGTTATAATTTGTATTTGGGTTGGGTTCCATTTTAATCTTTAAAACAATGGTCGTTTCTTTGTTGTTCTATTTTATGCATCAAACAATTCGTAGATGTTATTCAATATAATGGCCTACTAATGTTTTTACTATATAAATTTATTTCATGAATCTGTTTTGATAAAGTTTTCCTTATGAATATTTTTATTGATTTTATAAATTAATTATATAGATATGTCTTTAATTTTTTGTGAGTTATATTTGAAAAAATTTTATTATTATAGTGATATCATGTTAGTTACATGATCAGCAAATTTGGTTTTATGCACAAATTCATTTTATAATTTTAAATGTGCTTCTAAGTTTATTTCATATTGTTATAAGTTCGATATAATATGAATTTCGATAGGATATCTAACTATTTTATGTCAACAAAAATAAAAATTTGTTATAATAATGGGACATATTATATAAACTAGTTTTATGTAATACAAGATTGTGTAAATGTGTTTTACATGATTCAAGGTGAATAGGCTTGTGATAGTCACTAGTTACTGTGTTAATTAGTTTTAAAAAACTTCATTAAATTATATGATAATTAAATTATAAGAACTTGTATATCATGTTCAAATGTGATGATTATGAGCTTAGCAAAAATTTTCAGACATATAATATGAACAATGGACTTTTGATAATGTAACAATTTAATGATACCCCTAACTCTTTACATATACTTTCAGATATGGTAGATAAGAATTTGATAGGTAGCATGGCTCCTAATGAAAAACTAGATGACACAAATTATGATCTTTGGCATCTAAAAGTTTAGCTCACCCTGAATATAGGTGATATGCTAAACCTCCTAATGACTTTTATGTCTGCCTCAGCAAGCAAAGATGAGCAGGGTAGAGATATTGCTGCTAGTGAGAACTATAAAGAAAATCTAAAGGCATACCAAGCCTGGTTCAAAAGGAATCGCTCAGCACGTTACACTCTATTATCATACATGTATGATAATCTCCTATGGGAATTTCAATGTTATCCCACTGCTAAGGATATGTGGAACCAACTTAAGATCGAGTTCAGTCAGACATCCACTACTAGGTTATGTAGCTTGTAGTTAAAGTAGATGCAATACACTATCAACGTTAGCCGAAGTATCTCTAAACATCTTCGAATTATAAGTGGCATAGTTCAAGATCTTAAGGTTGCTAGGTGAGACATCTTTGAGAAGGGGTAGGTATTGAATGTGATTAGGGTCCTGACTGATGAAAATGAACATTGGAATAGCTTTGAACTCATAATGGTGCATAATGAAAACATTCAAAACTTTGAGGCAATTTCAAAGCACCTCAAAATGGAGAAAGAGTAATTGGAAGCGTACACCCCTTCCAATGTGCCATTTGCTGCCGAACAGAAGAGGCCCAAGGGAAACAAGCCTTGTCATGGCAAGAATCCCAAGAAGATTCCTCGCCCTCTTCAAAAGTCTTGCTATAAAGGTTGTATTGCTAAGAAGCAAAAGCCTAAGGGTAATGGAGTACAGATCTATAACTATGGAAAGAAGGTGCATTTCGCTTGAGGTTGTTGTAAGCTGACTACAGTACCTCTTTGCATTAAAACTCCTAATGATATGTTTGTTCCTATGCATTTGTTACTAAGTATCTTCCTCAATGGATTGGAGATAAGAGGGCAACCAAGCACATAGTTGATGATAAAGCTAGACACATGGAGTTATATTACTGCCTGGTGGGTTCACGAACTGTCGCACTGAGGAACAATAATTAGAAAGATGTTCTTGTGTAGGAACATATCAACTCAAACTCCATGAAGGAAACAAGCCACTTCTTCATAATATTCTCTTTGCACCGGGAGTACGATGTTCCTTAGTGTCTTTTGTTTCTTTAATGATATTAGATTTTTCGTTTGGGTTTCATCCCAATGGTTTAAACATTTTTTGTAATGGCAATTTGTTTTGCCATGCAACATAGAACAGAGATTTTATATTTTGGATTTGGATGATTCTAATTATAACATATCTATTGTTCTTATCTTATGTTTTGACTCTGACTTTGAATCTGACTTACTAGACTTGGCTACGTGGGTCAAGATAGAATGAGTAGGTTAGCTAAAGAAAGTTTTCTAGATTGACTCACTAAGCTTAAATTATTTGTGCCATGTCTAGTTGGCAAAGCAGTCATAAAGCCTTTTGGTAAGACTTCAAGAGCATCGAGTCTCTTAGAATTTATCCACTCAAACATCTGCGGGTCTATAAATGTGAAAGTACGTCATAGGGCAATTTACATCATCACTCTTATGGATGATTATTCATAATATAGGTATACGTACCTATTATATCACTGCTACTACGCACTTCATGTGTTAAAATGCTTCGCAACAGAAGTAGAGATTCAATTGGAAGGAAAACTTAAATCGCTTTTCAGTGATCAAAGTTGTGAATATCTCTCTGATATGTTCAAAGAATTTTTTAAGAAAAAGTTGTGCAGAGATAGCTAACAATTCAACATACTTCACAACAAAATGGAGTTGTAGAGCGTTGGAGCAGCACAGTACTTGGCACGGGCAGGTCAATGATGACACAAGTCAACCTTTCAATTAGTTTTTTAATGGATGTGCTACTTAAGGTAGCCTATGTCCTTAAGCATGTGACAATCAAGACTATATCTGTCATAACATGTGAGCTATGGTTTAGAAAAGCATTCTTTAGATCACTTATGCACATGGTGTTCGGCTGGCTATGTGTATAACCCAATCGACAAATATGGGGGACTTGGTCCAGTAGCTACCAAGATAGTGTACATTACATATCTCGAACATTCCGAAGCATACGCGATGTATGGGGAACATCAAAATGGTAGCTTGATAGAAATCAATTCCAGTAATGTTGACTTTCTTGAGGAAGAGTTCTCAAGCATTTATAAAATAAAAAAGGACATTGCACTGTATGAGTTACATCAAGACATTCACCCATCTCTCGATGACGGGGAAGATTTGAATTTTTTCCATGCCACTAAGGATGGTACACCTCATCGTTCTGATAAGAATAGGGAGGCTTGTCTACTTAGGAGAACAAGGTTCATCCTTAATCTCAACTTCCTGAGGAGAGTTAACCTAAGATGGACGTTCAGCATCAATCTCTTGTTCCTAAATAACAGTTAGTCTGCATATTCAAGATCCCATATCTCAAAGGGATAGTGGTAATGATTTTTCACATCTTAAGGGTCAACACACCTTTAGGGAAATGAAGAGGAAATATTCCTATATAATCCCTTGGAATTTGAGGAGTGTACCTCTTTTTAAAAGGCAATTGATTCACCAAATCGCAAGGAGCGAATGGAAGCCGTGAGGGATGAGATGAACTCAATGGCAAGAAATAAGATTTCGAAACTCTTTAATCTTCCACGCTTATGTGAGTCTATTGTAAACAAGTAAGACTTCAAGATAAAACTGCGAGCAGATGGATTGATTGGTATGTTGAAGGCCCATCTAGTGACGAAAGCTTGAGCCCCAATCGAGGGTATAGACTACAAATTGACATTTTCTCTTGTCATGAAATTTGCCTATATTCATCTACTCCTAGCCTTGGTACCTATTCGAACTTACAATTGTTTCAAATGGACGTGAAAAGTGGTCTCCTCAACGGTAACTTTGAGGAAGAGATCTATATGGACCAACCTATCGATCTTGTGATAAACGGTCAAGAGGAAATTGTGTGTCATCTTAAAAGGTCCATATGTGGTCTTAACTAATTTTCTAGATCTTGGTACTCTAGATTCCATGAAGCCATACCTTAGATTGGCTTATCCATGGTGTCATAGGACCATATATGTATGTTAAAATAACAACTGCAAGACATATAAAAGCCACTAAGAAGTGGGAAGAACTTATAGAAGATCAAAGCCACTAAGAAGTGGTTGTCCTTTGTCTTTCATATAACGGATATAGGTGAAGCCAGGTATGTCATAGATGTGGAAATAATAAAAATCATCCTAAGAAGCTCATGGGTATGTGCAAGGCAGCACATATAAAAAAAGTCCTTGAACGTTTTTTATAAGCATAAATCCAAGCCCATAGAGACTCCGACTGAGAAGTGTTTTACCTTGAGTCTTGACCAATGCCCTAAAATAGATTATGAAAAAAGGAAAATGAGCCATGTCCCTTACGCTAGTGTCATAGGAAGCTTAATGTATGCCATTTTATGTGTATGACCTGACATTTGCTTTGTGATCGGTTTGGTAAGTCATTGCCAAATTAACCCAAGACTTGCTCATTGGCAAGCTATCCAGAGAATCATGCACTGCCTTTATGGTACAGTTGACTTGGCCCTTTGCTGCCAAGGCAAGGACCTTAAGTTGAGAGAACGCATAGATTCCAATTGGGGTGCTGATCCGGATAAGTCTAGCTCAACCTCAGGTTATGTCTTCACCCTGGGTAGGGAAGCTATATCATTAAGCAATAAGAAGCAAAACTGCAGAGCTCTATCAACTATGAAGGTAGAGTATGTTGTATGCATCTTGCCAAGGAGGATGTAATGTGGCTTTGGAATTTTCTTCAGGATCTGATTCTTACCTCTAGAGTTGATGATCCTATTAAGATGTTATGTAGCAACACAACTGCCATCCAGTTCATTATGGATCAAAAGTTCCATCAAAAAGCACATCATGAGGCATTATTACTTCATGCGAGATGCTAAAAGACAAAGGAGGTTGCCATTAAGTTTTTATCTACTAACAAGATGATTGTTGATTTGTAAACTAAGTCGATTCTGAGAGATACTTTTTAAAGCTCATGTGTTAAGTCTAGGACTTTGTAGGGTTTAATTTTTTAGATGAATCTTGTTATGCAATGGACATGTCTCTGCCGTAATAAGCATTTATAATTGATGTTTCTTTTTCTAAATGTTCATTATTTATTATTCCATGCTAGGCATATTGAAATGACACGGGCTTTTGATTGGCATAGTCACATAGGAAAACGCTCTGATACTTGAGTAACGAGTGTGATGAGACTGACTCATACTAGACGTGTATGAATAAAGGAATATAGCCACCTTTATAAGTCTAAGATGAGACTCGATTGAGACAAATGTGAAATATGATTTCATATTGAATCCTTAAAAGACGAATCTTAAGGATCAAGATTAACATTTAGTATGTTGATCTAGTAGTTCACATTATATTTTCGGGCGAAGATCTACACTAGCAATTCACGTAGCACATACATTGATAGGCCCAACTGAGTAGGAGTTATGAGATGGTACACATTTCGTACTATGCATGCTTATAAGACAACCCATACTTAGAGTGACAATTGACTTCCCTATGTCTTGTCACCTTGTGACCCTATGGGTGATGACACTTTAACTAAAAACTATGACATAAAGTCTAACCTTGATGATGCTGCCTTCATATGTTTCTTAAGCGCCATGATGCACATGATTTAATCAGACTACATTAGGAAAGTAGTTAAGCTAAGATGAAATGTCATCAGTGTTTAAGGAAAAGTCTATCCATCTTCGCCATATTAGCCCAAGCAATTATAATGAGTATATAACCATATGATATATCATATGGCACAAAGGCACTCAGTAGGCCACCGGTGACATTTAGAATGATTTGGGGTATCGAATTTCATGAAACTGCTATGTTAGATAGATGGTGACATAATAATATATTATTAGTTACTTTCAGATCGCACGTGTCATTCATGATGTGAAGATTTGTGATTCGTTGAGAGACATGTGATTTGCGGCTTGCATGGATAAGTGAAAGTCGTTAGCCTGCCCTAATTATGTTACTATTAACGACCACTTAAGCCATCTAAACAGTGATAATCCTAATCGACCTAAACCTACACAAGGAGGTTTAGGCGATTAATTAAATGTAAATCAGTCTCATTAGCCCTAAATTAGAATTTTCCACCTCTCCTTCTCCTTCACAACCATCCAATCATCCTTAGGGCTTCCGGTTTGGGACATGGCATTTGGGGCAATTCTGGTAGTCGCCCTCTTGCATTGATCACATCTGATAGGCTAATTTTGACAACTAATTCCGCACTAAAGGTTAGTCCTTTATCTTCCTAAAACCAACAATGGGTTCTTGTGATATTATTTATGGAATTAAGGTTATAAAAGTCACTCCATTGTTAAATTTAGCGATGGACTCTGACTCCCTAAATATGGAAACCTAGAATAGAATCCACAGTTCCGCCATTAAGCCTTATAGTATGTTTATGTTGCTAATCCATTATAATTCTGTTGGCATCATTTTGTTTTTTGGGGGTTGCTTTTCCTCATCATGCCATGCACACTTCATGCCAAATCCTACCATTCGAAAAGCTATTTCCCTACATCCATTCATGCATGCATTTAAGATTGTCACATTGGGTACTAAAAGTTGTATTAGAGTAGGATTCACTTCTTTGAGCTCAACCATCTACATGTAATACAAACCACATTCAAACATATCTGACAATAATACAACTGTTAAATAGACATTATTAATGTTAAAACAACAAAACATATTGAGTTGCGAATCTTATGGTAATAAATTCTTGGAATAGACCTAAGAATGCATTACTCAAGTTGTTCATGTCAGATTTCATCTACGCAGAAATGTTTGAGGTTGTTACGATGAAAATTAACTAAACAGTGGTTGCATGGCACGTGTAGAGAAGAAATTGAACATTGACGCCTTAATTAGTGTTAAGGGCTTCCTAGGGTTCTAAACTTAGTTACTGAGCCTCCCCCAACCCCTTTAAGTTTAGATGCCTTACGCTTACCCATTTCTAACTTTTGAATGTATACATAACTTTAGATCTTGAGTTGGATGTAGGAGTG
>NCQT01067300.1:1488-11876 GCA_002740465.1 Stenocereus thurberi
CGATCTAATTGCTTTTGTAGCAATTTCCCTTGATTGACTTCAAATTCTCTTTTTCCAATAACTGGTTACTTTAACATATTAAAAAATTTAATATGAAATGACATTTGACATTAAAAAGGTATTTAAAATTGTATTTACATGCGAGCAAGAATAATATTGGAAAGAAAAAATCGTGCAAATATTGAATGAAATATAAACCAGATCGGATTCGATTATGTCTAAATTTGATTCGATCTAAAATCAATCTGATTCAGATGGAATGTCCAGCCCAACAAAGTTGCATTTGAACTAGATTTTCAAATCTGAATATTAATCAAATCGGATTCAAGTGTCTATATATTTGACATGAATCCGACTCGTTGTCATCTCTAGATATTACCTTGATTGATTTTTAAATTGAAATCGTTATATAGAAGATAATGAATTATACTTAATAATGAAGGCAAGATACATGTATCATATTTTAAGGCTTGGCACAAGGACAGTTCTAAAGAGGAAAAGGCTGAGTTAAGAAAGAGTAATAATGAATTTGTATTATCCTTAAAAATAAAGAAAAAGGATGCGATTGTAGAGAGCTCTTTTAATCAATCACTAAAATTTTATTTTTAGTCTAATTTTTTAGCTAAGATATGAGATTTTTCTTATTTTTACTATCTAATCCCTAATTTGATCCGAAGTTAATCTTGTTTTGTTTGATTTAAATTCTATCCAAAATTTTGAATTTCTGCCACACCGGACACGGTAGATTGGGCCAGTTGGGTGTGTCCAACAGGCTCAATGGAGCATAAAATGGACCTTTTGGTGACTAAGGCCTCCATAGCCACACCATAAGCACGTGATTCAATGCAGGCAACACGACTGCAAAAGGATGAAGAAAATGATACCTAATAAAAATGGTCGGCGAAAACTGAAATGATAACGCTAAAAATATCTTTTTATGGGGTTACATTGCCGGCCTAAGCCAAATAAATTAAATGGGGGGGCTCCATTTTCGGTTGGTAGTAGATAGTGAAAGTGAGATAATTAGGCTTGTTGCATGGGATTCCAAACTGAATTAAGTGTGCGAATTCTGACCCACCAAAATGAGTTCGAATTTATTGAGATTATACGCGGTTCGAGATTCGTTGGACATCTTCAAACTTTTCTTTTTTTTTTTNNNACATATTTTTGGTTTTTGTTTGAGGGTGTTTGAGTTGAAGGTTAAATTGTTAAAATCATTAATGTAATTAACATCTAGATATGACAGGAGATTGACAAAATGCACGTCTCAGGTCTCTACCAGCACTATTGACTATTGAGAGGCCCATGGAGACTATGAGGGCAGGCTAACTGCTTCTTTATCCTGGATTGTAATGTGATGGTGTAGGTGACCAAAGCAGCAACGTTCGATATTTAGTTAGGATGTAGTGGCCTATCTTGTGTCAGATCAAGATTGATGTCTTGTGCAAAGAAATTAAATTTGATTAGACTTGTCTTTTTTAGGCTCCTTTCTATTGGGGTACAAGGAGTTTTTCTCTCTAAAATGTCTTTTGTTNNTTGGATTACCCTTACTTCACCTTATTACCTTTACCCCACCTTCACTTGATTGTCAAATTAAAGCTCCACAATGATTCAAAACAATAACCAACAAAAAAAAAATCACTCTAGGAAATTAAAATTGTTTGGTCGTATATGTTTTCAATGGATACCAAACACATTATCTCCAAGCAAAAAGATACGGGTGGACATTGGGACGGAATGGGTAAGGTATGCCCATACCCACATTTTATCCAAAAATATAGTTACCTAACCTATATCCAACCCTTGGCCCTTGCTATTCTTATAGGTACTACTCATATGGGTCGAAGAGGAGTTGGCCAGGTGGCCAACACTCCACGAGTCCTCCCCTCCCCCATCCGGGTTCAAACCTGGGGGGCATAATTCTGCCTTTGTGCAATTGTGTGTCGGAGGTTTTGGGCCTGGCCTTTAGTCTGGACTTTGACATTTCCCTTTCTCTGACCTGTTCAGGTCCACTGGGTACCCCTGAGATAGGAACCAGTGGATTGGGCCCGCTTACCCTTGTAAAAAGAATTTTAAAAAAAAGGTACTACGAATATGGGTATTATCCACATGGGTATTATCCTTATGAGTTATAAACCTATGTTTATTCATGAGTTCCTATATTACTCCTATGACAGTTGCAATTTCTTGTTCTTTCAATCACGGGTATTGTCCTTACCCAAAATTTGCCTTGTAGGGTCCAAAACCTTCATGCCAAAAGATTTAGACAACTCCTTAAATTTGTTAATCAAAATAGCATCCCGCCCAACAATTAACATATCATCAGTATAAAACAGTACAATAATAATGTTACCTTTGAGAAATTGGTAACTATACACACAATGATCAACTTTTGTCCTCTTGTTAGCCTTAGCTCGTCATAAACGATTCAAGTTTCTGGTACGATTGTCCACAAGCCTATTTTAAATTACACAAAATCTTCTTCAACTTGCAAATTATGTGCTCCTTTCCTTTAACTTCAAAGCCCTTAGGTTAATGCATTTAGATTTCCTCCTACAAGTCCCCATGTGGGAATGCAGTCTTCATATCTAGTTGCTCAAGTTCAAGAACCAAGCTAGCCACCAATCCTAGTACAACCTAATTGGAACTCATCTTCACAGCAGGAGAAACGATTTCACTAAAGTCAACACCCTTTTTCTGAGCACACTATTTTACCATCACTTGAGCCCCATATATTTACGATCTGGTTGCCATCTTTCTTCAACTTGACACCCATTTGTTTTGAGTGTAATTTTGCCTTTTGGAAGTTTACTAAGTCATAGGTGTCATTCTTCTTCAAAGAATTCTTTTGTACCTCCGTGACTTGAATCCAGCACTATTTGTCCGCATGAGAGGGCACCTTCTCAAAGCCCTGTGACTCCCCCTCATCAACTAGAAAAATATACTCAGAACTGGGATACTTAATATATGCCTGGCGAGTGGCGACCCCTTGGACTCCTCCTTATTAGAGGATCTACAACAACTTCAGAAGATTGCTCCCTCTGATCAAAGCCACCATCAACAAGAGTACCATCTGCAAATGGCTCTGTAGTACTTCTAGATTTTGTATCTAACACTGCTTCTCCATTTGTGGCACCTCCAGATGAGATAGGTACTGATGTCACATCAGTCACACTAGTAGGGTACTAATAGTCCTCCTAAAGCAATCAATGTCAGCTATGATCTCATGCTCATAAAGACAACATCTACTTTTTACTATTTTTCTCTTCTCTGGATCAATAGTCTATAGCCAAAGTCTTTATCACTATACGATATGAACCCACAAATGTTCAAGAAGCATTCTTTCTAGTCTAGACTCACTCTGAAATCCAAACTGCAAAGGAACTGAAGGAGCTCCATTAATGATACAAATAGCCTCACCCTAAAATGCATTTGGCAATTTGGACATTCAGAGTATCAATCTCACTTTATCCACAATGGTTCTATTCATCTGTTTTGCATCTCCATTTTGCTGGGGTTTACTAGGTTTCATCTTCTCATGGTGAATGTCATGCCTCCTATAGTACTCCTCAAATTCATCAAAGGTGTACTTCCCACCATTGTCTATCCTGAGAGTCTTCAGCGGCATACATGTCTCCCTCCTTACTATGACATGAAAGTGTTGAAACTTTTGGAATACCTAACTTTTTTACTTTCAACGTATACACCCACATCTTATGTGAAGCATCATCAATAAAGTTGATAAAATATCCATCACTGTGCATGACTCCACCTCAATGGGACCATACACATAAGAATGTATCAATTCTAATCCATTTTCTTTTCAGTTGGGTGCTTGCAAAAAAAAACTCTATGATACTTACCAAATAAATAATAGTCACAAGGGTTGGGAATTTTACCTTTAGATAAAGAAATGAGGGACTCCTTGGCTTAGTTGGCTAGAATCTTCAACCCTTTCTTACTCATGGGAGCCAACCTTTAGTGCCAAAGGTTTGGTGAAGCATCATCCTTAAGAACATTAATTTGCCTACCACACACCCTTCACATATGTCTTGTAAAGCATACAACAAACCTTGCCTCCAGCTACAAGTAAAAACCCCTTGGTGAGCTTCCAAGTGCCCTCATCAAGTTGATGTTTGTGACCTTCCTTATCTAGACCACTCATCAATATCATATTCAGGTGTAACTACGCAAGTTTGTAATCTGTCCCACATTCTTGAGAATAATTGTGCAGTCAACATTGGTCTGAATACGTATATTAGTTATTCCAACAATATCGTCAACATTATTGTTACTCATCTTGACACCACTAAAATTTTCAGCCTCATAAGGGCTGCAATACTCTCTCTTGGAAGCACAGTAATACAAAGCAACTGAATCAATGCCCACTCAGCATCAGAATCAACAATATGGTTGCACTCTCCGGTTGCACAGACAAGTGCATAAAATTATCATTTGAATACTCATCTGAGACAAGTACATTAGTATTTTTCTCGCTAACCTTCTTCTTGTTCTTGTCACCCCTTTGTCCCTATTTCTTTGAGTTGTAGTACTTTTGGATATGCCTTGATTTTCCGCACTTCCAACATGTAGTTCTCTCATTATTTTAGGATTTGTTATTACCTTTTCCTTTTTCCTTTGGTCCTTTGCTCTTATTTTGATGTCTTCCTTCCGTGACGATAGCCTGGTCGATACCAATAATCATCTATTTTCTACGGGCTCTTTCATTGAACAAGTAATCTTTGATTGTACTCAAAGACAATGGAGTTGAGTTATTAACAATAACTACTAGGGTTTTCAACTATCTTACAAAGAACTCAAGAGAAATAACGTTTGCAACTCTTCATTGAAAATAAGTTTCAAAGTAGACAACTTATTAACAATACCTTGAAAATCACTCAAATGCTCAGCAATAGTGCGTCCTCCTTTCAATTTCAGGCTAACAAGTCTCTACCAGGAAAGCTTTATTTTGTGCAATCTTTCTTTGGTACAAACCTTCTAACTTAGTCCACAAGTTATTGACATCAATTTTATTTGCTACGTAGTGAAAGACACTGATATCCACCCATTTTGTATTGTACCAGCAATCTTCCTATTTAATTTTTTTCCACTTTTCAGCCCTTACCACTTCAGGTTTCTTACCTTTTAACTCAAAATGCGATCATACAGTTCCTTAAATAAAGTAAGTCCTCCATCCTTGGCTTACGAATCGAATAATTACTAGTAACTAATTTAATTATCGAGGTACTAATTAAACTCTCCATAGTTTTCACAACTCATTATACCACCCTAAGCTTTGATACCACTTGTTAGTCTAGGGACAACTTACATGAACAATTACTTGCAGTGCAATAAGTGTATGACACCCACATGACAATAATATGCGAAATTAAATGTAGGAAATAATTAAATAGGACATCAAGTATAACATGGAAAACCCTCCAATGCAGAGGGAAGGCAAAAGAACATAAAATATTCCACAATGAAAATAGCAAACAGTACAACAAGCAACTGCCTTAAATTATTTACCCTGATTTGAGAACCATGACAATTTAGGGACAATACAGAAATTACTAGTTGCAAATACAATTGAATAACTCCGTCAATTGATTCTACCACCGCCTTACTAATACCTGCAAAGTATTCGACTCCTTGTTGCATAAACCCTCCGTCACCCACTCATAAACTGACCACAATTTTTATTGTGATTTTTACTTGTTTCACTGTGATATAGTGATCAAGGCACAAAATTCTCAATCTATAGTAGCTCATAGCTTGGCGAACGAGGCAAAAATTATGCTAAACTGGCTTGCCATAGTCGGTTAGCATCATCACCAACTTATCATCATCACTAAGCCAAATTTTCCTTTATTTCTTTTGGTTATCCAAGTCGAATGCGAAGTTACAAAAAAAACAATCAACAAATTTTTCGAAATTTTTTTCTTTTCTTTCTTTTTTGTCAACTAATTTGTACCCGTGCTCTTGCATGGGCCATTTAAATTTTAAAGTATAATTTAGGTATAATCAGTTCTAAAATAAAAAAGAAATAATTTGATAGTCTAAATAATTAATTTTAGTTCACAACATAAATAGTGAAAAATTGTTCTTATTATAATCTTCTATTTCAATAGAAAAATTAATATATTCAATCCCTCAAAAGCACATCAGGAGGATATTAGGTATGAATTTGGATAGAAATGTTGCAAATTTCAAAAAATACATAATTTATAGCAATGATAACATAATAAATTATATAATAAAAAATACAATATAGATAATTAATATATACACATAGAACAAAATATTAAGGAGTAGAATTAAAATGAAACAATGCACAATAACTAATACCCAAAAAAGGTAAAACATTAAAGTTTTTATTATAAATTTAACTCTTATCTTCTTAAAATTTGAAACTATTTTTTTCCTTATATCTTATTCTTAAAACTCGAGAAAGTCAAAAAAAATATCATCAATATGATCCTATGATTTTTTTCTTTTTAAATGTGATCCTATGCAAAGTTAGGTTAGGGTGTGGGACTCAAAGGTTTTAAGGCTTACGTTTGGTTTGAGGATTTATAGCTTATGAGTTTAAGACTATTGTTTTGGGTTTAGGGTTTAATGTGCTCTTCGATTTAATATTCATATGTTTATCGAGATTTTAAACTGCTCGTACTGATATGTAGTTTAATACTTACAGGGGTTGAAATATAAGATAAGCGCTGGAACTATTGATCTTCCGCAACACTAGGGACCAAAATTTATGCATTGGAGTTTCTAAAATCCTAATGTTAAAAGTTTCAAGAGCCTTTTCTCTTTGTATAATGCAACTCTATTGATCAATAATGCAATTGTATACATTGTTATGTAGTCTTCATGTAATATATTTTAGTTATTTTTATTATAAAAATTCACAGAATAAGTACTATAGATAGCTATTATTTTCTCTTCTCTTGAAGTAAAATATTTAAAATTAATTATCTCCTTTTCTTCTTTTTTTAAAAATCGAAAAACAATCTTATTTTATTGGCAAAAAAAAGGGAATTATGAGTTGAATAATAAAAATAAGTCATATCTTGTATTACAAATAATTAGTCATAATATTTAAATATTAAAACTAATTAAAATCATCATTTAGAATATAGCAGTGAACTTCAAACAAATAAAACATATCTTCTTATTTTTACAATATATACTTATAAATTGTTTTACTTTTTATTTTTAGGATTCATAGATATAACTTATAAATGTAGCTAAAGTTTTCTATCCTCCCCAAAATAATTTTAAACATAGTTACTTATTCTTTTTAGGAGTGACCTTCATCATTTTCTTTCTAATATATGCATAAAAATTGATGTTGATGTTTTCAATGTTGAATATGGTTTGTTTTAATAATTTTGTATGCAAACAATATTTATTTTTAAAAATGTTAACATTTTCAACTTTATATATAATTTATTGGGTGACCTTTTATTTTTTTTTAATTTAACTATATGACCTATTGGCCTATGGAAATTGATGAGATAAAAAATAGCTATGAATGGTACAACAACGGTTAAATTAAACAAAGGGGGTTATGGGAGTTGTGATATTGAGGCAAGTACGAGATTTGATTTTTTTCCCCCGAAAAAACTAAAAATAATCTAAAGGGTAAGACTTATGTCTTTTTTTCTTGGGTTTCAAATGAGCCATGAAGGTAATATAATATAATAAGGAGATAGAGAATCAAACCTGAGATCTAATGCACTCAGGACCTCAATGGCTAAGATTTATATTGCAGAATGATCAACGGTTTATAAGTGCTATTACTTGAGATTTTAGAATTGGAAGGAAACCTTCTCAATCTCTTATACATCTTTACATTTATTATGTAAAGAATGCGCTGGACCAAATTAACATGCATATGAAAATTAGCCAACAACATTTAAATTATTATTAAAATGCAGACTCGAACCAATGACCACTTTATATTGGTTGGTTTGAATTAATTAATTGTAAAATTATTAATACTAACATAGTCTTTAAGAAAGTTATTAACATATTATAATAAACATTGTCTTTTTAAGCAAGTTGTTAAGATATTGTAGGAAAAAAATCATATTAAATTTACTAGATTATTCATCTCATTTTGTGAGTGGTATAACAAAATTGTATTAGTCCAAACATTCAACCCCAAAAACAGAAGGGGGTTTTCACAGGAGTAGTTTGTGAGATTAGGTCAGTTGAGTTTGGTCCTGCTTATTGTACTTTTTTAATATTAAAAAAGCCAAAGTAATAGGATATTCAAAATTTTATCTCACTTTTAATTTTCTTTCTTTATTCATATTTGGACCTAAAATTTTGAGAATTTGGAATGAAATTATACCTAAATCTTATTAATTATTCAATGTTTGAATTCAACTATCCAATTGTTCGAGTTGCTCAAACCTGACAAGATTTAAAAAATCTAGATCCGAGGCGAAACTAATTTAAATGTTCCAAATTTAAAAGTCACCAATAGATGAATCCATCTCACTATATTTTTTATTGGAGAATCCAAACATGTGTAAAAACTAATTCGCTTTGATTAATTTCCCTCGTTTTATAAGAGCAGCAGCAACCATAGACACGCGAGGAGGGAAGGGGCTCCGCGTGTCACACGTGTTCTCGGGGCGTGCTCGCAGCCTTGGGACACGAGGAGGGGCATGTGTGGCAAAACGCCTGTGCGTACTGCCCCACGGGCATTTTTTATGTCCGTTTGTGCCGTGAAACGCGGCGTTTTGATGTGGGAGGTTGAAGGAAGTTACGCGTTTCGAAAGCGGGCTTCCGAAAATGTGTATGAATTTTCGAAAGCGGGCTTCCGATAATTGCTAACTAATAGGTCCACTTGATTACGTGGTAAAATAATACTTGAAAATTATTCATTGAGTACTTGTATACTATAATTGCTGCGAGATTTTGATAATTTATAAAATGTGTATGAATTTTTGAAAGTTATAGGTAGCAAATGTATGTGGATTTGAAAATCTCTCTCTCTATCTCGCTCTCTTTCTTGTTGAGTGTTCGTTTATGGCCTAATAACGATGAAAATAGCCTTGCTTTTGTTTCAAATCAATCTTTTATTATTAGTAATGTGTTTTTTTTACGTAAGATAGGTGTTAATTTGTGTAAATTTATATTATTGTGATAGTTCTAATGATTGAAGTGGTTGATTACTTGTGGGTGTTTATAGGACATTGGACTTGGGTATACGTTGTGAGGGAGTATCCATATAGGGTTATTTTGTTGAATTTAAAGAATTTTTGTTGTGTTTTGAATGAAATTAAAGCTAGATATGTGTGTTGAATTTTTGCCATTGAAGAGTTGAAAAGATGAAGAAAGGCTTGAGGTTGGAAGCGGAAGACAGGAGGGAAAAGGGTCTGTTCAGGATTTTAAATACGTAAATTTGTTATGAGCTTTGATATTTAATTTCAAGAAGCAAATTGAATTTTACTATGTAATGTGTGAGATAGTAATTGAAAACTATATTAGAGTTCGGTTCTTAATATTCTAATAAAAGTTGAAGAAATATATCAAGAATTGTATTTCTATGTATGTTAGCTCAAGATACATGGTGAATATATTGCACACATTGGTGGAGGTGCTCACGCCTAACCCTAGCTTGCCGCCTAAGCATCGTAAGCATGGAGGAATTAGGAAACAAGAAGCCATACACAACTAGGAAACTTGATACAATATCTCCTAAATACATAATATTTCCTAATACTCCCCCTCAAGTTGGAGCATAGGGATTGACAATGCCCAACTTGCCTAGCAGAAACTGAAACTATTGTCTTCCAAGAGCTTTGGTAAATATGTCCGCTAGTTGACTCTTTGATGGTAAGTAGTTGGGAGTTAGATCGCCAGCAAGTATATGCTCCCGAACAAAATGACAGTCGATCTCTATATGCTTGGTCCTCTCATGGAGCACTGGATTCTTCGCAATGTGTAAGGCTGTCTGATTGTCGCAATACAAATGTATTGGATCTGTCAGGAATATTCCCAAGGACGCAAGAAAGGCCTTTATCCATATTACTTTACTGGTTACCGTAGCCATAGCTCCGTATTCTGCTTCAGCTGAGGATCGGGAGACAGGAGTCTGTTTCTTGGTTTTCCATTATAGGGGTGACCCGCCAAGTGTAACAAAGTAGCCAGTGAGAGAGCACCGAGTAAGAGGACACGCCTCCAAGTCTGAATCACAAAAAGCATATAGCCGCATGTCACAGTCACGTCGCAGTAATAGGCCCTGTCCAGGACACCCTTTTAAATATTTTAGGACTCGTCTTGCAGCGTCGATGTGTTCTTCGCGAGGTGCTTGCCTGAACTCAGCTAGAATATGTACCGCATAGCACAATTCCGGGCGTGTGATGGTT
>NCQT01067315.1:3785-13929 GCA_002740465.1 Stenocereus thurberi
GACCACGGTAGTCCCTTGTACACAGCTTCCTCACCGCCGACCTCCACCAACCCATTTTCTCCGCTTCTCACCGCGAATCAGAACTAGGCCAGCCATGTGTTGGTGGCCTCAAACCCCACCCACGTGCCGGAATGCAGCCAAAAACCCCAAACCAACCTCCTCTATAAATTGAGTGACCAATCTCGACCCAAACCACACAAAGAGGCTTAAATTCAGGAGTTAGGGTTTCAGTTCAAGCAAGAGATTTGAGCAAGGGTCTGGTCTTAGCTATTAGGTGTGCATTCGGGGCTGATTGGGTCAAGAATTGAGGTTTTCCAACATCCAAATCGAGCTCGAAAGCGCTTAGAATGGGTCTGTAGCTTGGAGTCAAGGTGGGTGTTTCTCGCCTCCTAAGTATTGGTAATTTTGANNNNATTTCAGCCCTTAAATTGTGATGCATGTCAATTTAGGTTTAGTCAGATTAATTGAGATTATGCATGTCCTGTTTCTGATGAATTTAGTTTAAATCGATACATGTTAGTTTAGTTAGTTCATGCCTGAAAGTGACTTTAAAACAACCTAACGATGCCTTGAATTGATATATATTAGTTTACTTAATTAACGCTTGAAAATGGCTTCGAATCGATATATGTTACTTTAGTTAATACACGCTTATAAGTAGCTTCGAAATAATATACAAATACTTCGAATGGATACCCATTAAGTTAACTAATTCATGCTTGAAAATGACTTTGAAATGAACTAAGAATGTCTATACTTGATGCATGCTAAGTGGCTTGGTTCGTGTTTAAAAGTAACCCGGGAAATGACCTAAACATCTTCAGAGTCGATAGTTGTATAGTAGTTAATCCATGCCTAATTAGTAGCTTTGAATTAACGTGTTAACACTTTGAATCGATGCTTGTATAGTAGTTAATTCATGCCAGAATAGTAGCTTCGAAATATCATATGAACACTTGAGGTCGATGCTTATCCATTTAGTTAAATTATGCTTGAAAAAGACATGAAAATGGTATGTTACATTCTATTATGAAATATGAATGCAATAAGATTCATGCCTCGATTAGTTTAAGTTGGTTTGTAAGCGTTATTTCAAGTTAAGGCAATAGATGTATGTGTATACGTGGTTGTATATATGCTTGCGTTAACGCACCGCTGGATGGTGCTGCTTGCTTAGGTAACTACATAAGCCATAGTACACGTTTCTTTATAAGCTTTCATGATAATATGCTATGATTATAGAAATGAAAACTGAGATGGTAGTTGGATAACTTGAGGTTGAACTAATAAGAGTTTTGAGGTTCCTTGTGGTCGGTGCAGTGTGAGAAGGGAGCCTGGGTTGTGATTAGCCGTAATTATGTGGATTGCGAGACCATGTGTGGCTTATTCTACTGAGTTGATTATGAAGTATTTGAATGTGTTACGTGCAAACTCGCTTCCCTTTTATATTATTATGATTCATCTTGTGAGTGAGGGTGAGTTTGGAAAAGGAAATTTTCATGTTTGTAACTAATAGTGGCCATAACTATTACCGAACAAGGGCCTATTTTAAATATGCAAATACAGTTTTGGGAGTGAACTCACTTGAGCAGAGGAATCCCTAAGGAATTTAAATAAAAAAAGAGTGCGTTGTATGAAAAACGCTTTCGCTGTGAGAGGTAGCAAACTATTAACCGTTATGGCCAAATGCTTTAAATTGATAAGATATTGTGCATAGGGACAATAGCTGAAAGTGAACCTGCTTGAACGGGGAAATCCCTAGCCTAGGGAGTAATCCAAGTTGTGGGAAGCCCTAGAAACCGTGACGAGGTTTAAGGTCCAAAAGTTCATTGGCATCCCGGGAATAAGAGCTTGGCGTGAGCGATAGTCTCGCCAGGGGTTGAGCATAGGTCTCACTCAATCAGCACATTGTCATGGTCTTATGCCCAGAGTAATTACCTAGTAAGTAAGAAAAGTAGTCGGTGTTTCACCTTTTTAAGTATTTCAGAAAGAAAGTTTTTAAGGGTCATTATGAGACCAAAATGAAAGAAATTGTTTTAAGAATATGAGCCTCAAAGAGGCTAAGAAAAAAGTTTTTATAAGCCTAAAGAGGCTAAGTAAAGTGTTCTTAGAAAAAGAAAGAAGGATTTTTGTGCATATCCTATGATCAAGATTCTAAATGCAGTATGAATGAAATTTCAAGTACAGCATGGCCATATTCTTGTAATGCATCGAGCATATGAATTTGAATATGCATGTCTAGCTAAGGAAAGCTCCCTGTGTAATCTCTACTCTATGTGTTTAAGCATCTTGTATAAGTGAATTAGATAGATAAAGCATAAATCACGAATTATATCACGTAACCTGTGAAAGAAGTTCTGTGGTTAGCGTCGTTGCTTACTTATGTGTTTAACTGCTTGTTAGTAAAGGAATTTAGTCATTCAGGGACCTAAAATTGTGTTTAAATGGTTAAAATGAAGTTTATGGTTAGTGATCCTTCCTTAAGGGTCTTATGACTGCCTAATATGATAGCAAAGTATGAATACGTGATGTGTGACTATTAAAGATCTTATTACCTGCAATGGTTTTGGTTTTTAAGGAGTCAGGAAGTACTCACTGAGCGTGTGGTTGCTCATCCCATTACTCTTTCCCTTTTTTCTTTAGGCTTAGAAGCCAAGTCACTTATACTAAGATGGAATTTATTCTTGCTTGCAAGGTGTCATGCATGCTCATTTGAAGGGCTCTTACGTGTTTAACGAAGTCATGTATTGTATTCCTAGAATTGTAAACATTTGCAAACAAGTATTCTACTTCATGTAATGTATTTGGTTTATAGTCACTCTATATAGCTATGTGTGCCAACCATCTTATTAGACAGTTGCCCTTTTGGTTAAAATCAGTTATGCTTTGGGATGTAAACCCCAGTACTCTTGTTGTGTAAACCATTGAGTTGTATCTTTCATTTCTCCTGTGCTAATGAACTATATTGTTACTCCAAGTGAGTTGTTCGTTGAGCTATAAACTCTAACGTGTAGCCATTAAGCTTATTTGAAAATGTTTCATGCTTCCGCTAGTTTGTAGTGATTTATTATAAGGCTTTTAGCCTAAAAACAGTCAGTTTTTAGGGGTAGTTCTGTCCATTTCACCCCGAAATTTATGTAAGAAGTCAGAAAAACGTAATGCTCTAGGCCCTCAGGGAGGGGGTGTTATAGTTTATATGTGAACTGAATCCTCCACTATTCTCAATACCTGAAATTTTGTAAGAGTCAGGTTGCTATTGAGTCTGGTATAGCTGCTAGGGCGATGTTAAGGAAATGTAATGAGTGATTGTCTCTCCTAAGTTACAAGAGGCATAGTTAGGCAAGTTGAGAACTCTTTTATATGAAATAGAAGGAGGTTACGAATATCTTACAAATCTTAAAGGTTATTGAGGTAATAATGAATATGGGAGACCTAATGTGATAATTATGTGATATTGTATGTCAAAACGTGTGTCACTGCTACTTAAAAGTTCTATGTGCAACGGTTTTGTTTTTTTAGGGTTGAGGATCATTAACCGAGCGTGTGGCAGCTCATCCCGTTTCTACTTCCTCTTTTCTCAAGTCTTTGATGTGACATGTGGAAGTTGAATCATATAAGCCAAGTTGAATGCCTTGGGTAGGAGTTATAGATATATGTAAATTATGAGCCAAATGTTGTAATGCAATGCAGTCATAAGTTCTTGAGCTTCTAGAAAATTAAACATGTTAGTCCATAGGTTGCATGTTGAATAGCAGTCGTTCTATATAACCATGTGAGCCAACCATATGATTTGTCTGTCATCTTTTTTGCTAGTGCTATTTTTCTTAGGGATGTAAACCCCAGTACTTTAGGTGTATCTGTTGAGTTGTGCTTTTTATTTCTTTCCTATTATTGAATGTTTTACATGGTGTACTCTGGGTGAGTGACCCGTAGAGTTGTGAACTCCATTGTGTAGCCATTGAGCTTGTGAACATATCTTCTATGCTTATATTTATTGTAGGGATTTAATTTAAGGCTTTAAGCTTGAGAAATGGTTAGTTTTTAGGCGGAGCTCTGTCCATTTCACCCTAGAATTTAAGAAAAACGCTAACGTCCCTAACCCTTGGGGATAAAGTCATTACAAATGGTATCAAATCAGGGTCCTACGACCACAGGTCACGGCCTGAGTCTTGCATTTTCGGATAGTTGCTTAGGTACGTCTAGAGTTATAAAATTTTATGAGATATGACATTAGGTGCAATGTATTCTTAGCATGCTATTTGATTTGACTGCTTCACTATTATGTGACTAGAGTAAGCTAATGGATTGAAAAAGTGGGCTATTTGCTAGAAGTATAGGCTAAATGACTTGTATTCTCATGAATAAGCTAAGTGTGAGCTCGATCAGTAATGTTTCGCGCATGCACCTTTGATCACTTCGTTGAAAGTTTAAAGTACACTTAGTTTGAATTGAAACAATTGGGAATGTTTCAACTCCAGGCTCATTGTTTTCCCTTAGGTACAATTTGCTTCTCGGGCCCTATTATGGACTAAGCATACGTTCTCGAAGATAGTAGAGAAGAAGTTAGGAATCATTAAACCATTCTTCATTTCTCAAAACACAAAGATTTTTGAATTGTGAGTTCTTTTCTAATGAATGAATTAGATTTTGCACTCGTAATCAAAACTNNCATATATTCTAAGGAAATGTATGAGTTAAATTTATGAGTGTGTACTCTTATACGTGATTTGTTGTTGTTTATAGGTGTACATATGGAGGGATGTGTACATCTCTAGATTTATTAATGATGAACTTGTCGAGAACAAGAGATAGGGTTTAATTCTACATTGATAGTTCTACTAGATGATTACCCCCTTTATGTGAATTCTGAATTGTTTCAATGAAAATAAGTGAGGTCTTCATGGACCTACTTCCTAATCTAGGTGATGAATAGAGTCTTTTTGACTAATGCTTAAGTTTTATCCGAAGTATTCCACATGCTTCCCATTGTTGCTTATATGTGGTCATGATCTGAAGAATATATTCCCTACGTCCCATCATGCAACTACCATTATTTAGGAGTCAACTAGGTATTATACGTACTGTCATATGGGATGCTATTTTTATTATGAGATTGGTAGTCTCCTAGCTATATCAAACCCTAATATACCTAGAAAGCGAATGCGACCAAGAGCCTGACAGATTTTCTAATTATTGCACCCCATGCGTCACCTCCTTAAGTAGTAATCCATACCTTTCTGATGCTTGCATAGGTATTGACACCAAATGCTAAAGCCTGAATTTTCAGTAGGAGGTTAAATCTTCCGTTTTGTACTACAACTTCTTAAGATGCTTATGAGTAGCATATGAGACAAGGTGTCCTAAAAACCCGGACATATATCTATAGGACCACTAATGCGATGGTTCTTAGCCTTAAGCCATTGTTAGCCTGACGGTGGCTGGTTCCTCAAAATTTTGGACAACCCTCAAGACANACGTTTGACCCAAAAATTACAAATAAGGATTACACTGACATGAACTTGACTGGATGGACTCCTATATGACACTACCATGATCATGATGTTTTGTAGAACGGAAAGGCCATGGAAGCATATATAGTTACTTAGGTTCATTATGAATGGTCATTTATAAGTCTTATGAGTGAATTGTTTAGTAAATGAACTCCTCGGTGATTGCTTCATTGGTGTTAGGTTAAGCATGTAACTAAATTGGCCAAATGATTTAACTTATAAGATCCATTATTCAGAATGATCTCCGCGTTGTTTTGTGCACTCCATTAAGCCTTTATCTCATATTATAGCATGAATATCTGCATACACACATATTTAATGCATGACGTGGAGACCATATAAAGTTGCATTGGCATGTACATCCCTTGTATTACATTATTGATCATATCACACGCTAGTGTACCTGTGATTATAGTTGGACATATGATTCCAAGGTTTGTGAATGAGTGCTCGTAAAATGTCCATTGGCTTGACTGATTAGAGTGTTATGGGATAACATAATGAAGAGTACAATATATTAAGTGATAAGTTTCATGGTGAGACTTTAGCATTGTACTTTTGTGAGTTATTATGCCTGTTATCATTACGATTATGGATTATCCCATTTGTCATGTGTCCATCGTACAATTCTACATACTAGTATTTCGTGCTCATAGAGACTTGCATGTACATAAATATGTAGTTGCCTATGTACTTCATGTGACATGATGACATGTTAGATGTATTCATTGCTTGGAGTCTTCACTATCGATTAATTTTTGAATGGTGAAGCATGGCTGTTAAGGCGATTCATTGAAATGAAATTGATTTAGTTTGATTTTGTTGGGGTGCCTTTGGCTCCCCATTATAATGTGTAATGTGTAAAAACCTTTGAATATTAACTTTTTTTTAGGGATATGGTCGAAACTATTTGTTTGCTTAAAAGCAATTTTGATATGGTTATGCAAGCAAATGCATTCACCCCTCTTCCATACGGTTTGCCTTGGCACCTTAATAGAGTGAATAAACGCTTAAAGAGGATTAGCAAGGAGGAGACTGGATACCATAAACCTTTTGTTTTACCAATTTGAAGAGCTCCATATGTAGTTGTAAAGTACGAATTCAGACTCTATTGTGAGTTTAGATGGATTGTACCATGTGTATATGAATCCTATGCCTTACTGTGCCCTAGACTCTGGAATTTTGAGGACAAAATTCTTTTAATGGGGGGAGAATGTAATGACCGAGAATTTTAATTTTTGCTTAACTATTTAGATTAATAGCTTCATTGATTATGTTTTATTTGTTTGAGATATATTAGGCAAATATTAGTGTGTTCATTAAGCATATTAATTTGTGTGAAGTAATTTTATAGTTCTTCCCGATTTAATTACGTGATTATGTTAAATTACAGGGCTTGTGAAAATTTAAGTCGGGGCGTAATTGCTTAGAAATTGGCAAGTTGAATTAGGATACTTGGGATCGAGATTTATCGAGGTTAGGCTAATTTATACTGAATCCATTTCGATATGATAGTAAACAACTCAAAGCCCCTTTGTTTTCAAGGAGAAGCATTAGGGAGGGGAGGGGCCTCTACTACTCCAGTCCCACGACCCCCGAGCCCAGCATGCATAGACACACACACGAGGGGGGAGAGAGAGAGGGAGGGAAAGAGAAGGCGATGCAACGGTGGTAGCACACTGATAAACCAGTCACCGACTATGCCTTACCGGCTGTCTCGTCCATAGGAATGGGAAGAGAGAAAAGAGGGACAGTGAGATTGAGCGAGGCGTTGGCTAGCAAAACATGATTTCAGTGGGCAAGTCGGCACCAGCAGTAACCGTCGGTCGTCCACGAAGTTGTAAAGAGAGAACGGGCATCACCGGCCATCCAGGAGACGCGCAGTAGCAAGGATATAGAAGGGGTTGAGGTGGCATGTCTCGGCAATGACGTTCTAGCTGAGATCCACGACCTGCAGGAAGAGGAGGGTGAGATTCGGGACTCAGGCCACTTGAAAACCACCCAAACCAAACCCTTAAGTAGGTCCTTTAGATTGGAATCGAGGTAGGTGATTCTTGGCTTCTTAAATTAGTTACTAATTTTGCAAATCATTTTCTACATTATACATGAACCATAATTCGACTATGAGATTGGAAATTGGATGAGTAGAGAATGTCTAATTAGCAAGTGGGCGATTATTATACGCTTAAATTATTAAGTATTTTTAAAAGCTTTACGCATTTTCAAGTTTATGGTCTTTAAGCTTTAAAGAAAAGAATTAAAACAAAATTCGGGAGTTTGAATATCAAAAGAAGCTGGCTTGTTAATTTGGGTTAAAACGATTTGTTTCGAGGTGAGCTATGTGGTCAATGCTGCAGTGAAGGAGTTCAGGTTTGAGTATTTTAAATTAGTAAATTATGGAAGTGTTAAGCTATGCTAATTATGCGCTTATTTCCATGATTGAACTTGTGGCAAAATCTTGAACTTGTTTCGAATATCGTCGTGATTATATGTAGATGTCGAATATTTTAAGCTTGTGATTGCATGCTACTGAATAAAGTTGTGATTTTGTTAGCCTATGATTCATGTGTGTGGTTAAGACTGAGTTACATACCAAAGAGTTGCATTCTTAGCTGTTGCAAGTTACTTGTGCATTTAAAAGGTCTCGTACTAAATGATTTATGAATCTGGAGTCTTTTCGATCGAATCTCACTTGATTTGCTTTAACCATACCCTACCGTTCTTACATTGAGGCTTTCGAATAATTAAATTCATCTAGTAATTGGCTTAAGAGTTGTTTCTTTGTTATAATGACTAAAGTAACGTCCTGATTACTTAAACAAGTAACTTGAATGTTTAATAATCCTTAATTGTTTTTCAGAAGTTGTTTAAAAGGCCTATTGAGTTGGGAACAAATTGATTTACTAATCAATGTGTTTGCTTTCTGCTTGAAGCCATGTATTGATAAGTATGTATATGAACTACTATGATATGACAAACTTCCTGAGCTTTATGGTTAATGATGACTGTCAGACCATTCATTTGATAAGAATGCCTTTAAGCAAATTTAGTTTCTAAAACAAGTTTTAATATTAACTTTCCTTAAAAAGTGGGTGCGTACTTATTCATTAACTCGTTTACAAGGGTGGTTTACCAAATGAGTGGTTATATGCTTGTTATAAGTCGATTTGAGTTTGTTAATGCATTTTGGCCTTCTTTAAAATGGAAATGATATTGTTGTGATACAATGAGAACTTCTATACAAAATGTGTTCAAAGTGAGATGCATCTAAAACTTTATGGGCTAAGAGGATAGTGCTAATGAAATTGTAGGGAGTGGACGCAAAAGTGCGACCCTAGAAGACCCTAACAAGGGCATAACTCAAAGTTTAAGGAGTAGACGCGATAAACAAGAACCCTCGTTCATAGGGAGAAGACTTAGAAGTGGGAACCCTAGAGGGCCCTTACAAGGGTAGAGTACAAGTTTAGGGACTAGAGCCGGTATGCGGGAACCCAATTGCTAAGGAGTAGACCCAGAAGTGGAAATCGTAAAAGACCCTAACGATGATAAATGTCTGCTGAATATGACAGGCCTTGGGCATTTCTATGAAATTTGAGCGACGACCTCACTTGAACAAGAACCAATATGAGAATCCGATGCCATATGAAATGATTTCGTACTTGTTATGTGATGAAAACTCCTCATCGGAGGACTATGATAGTAGAAACATTCGCCAAAATGAATGTATTCTTGAAAGGTGCTTTTGTTGAATTGCAGATGATTTTCCAGTAAATGACAATTGTTTTATAAATGCTTTCTTGATTGAAGTAATGATCCTTGCCTTTTTCCATTAATCCCATCTTCTTTTTAAATAGAACCCTAATGGGTAGCGTGAATTTGACTCCTCAATGTTAAGTGTTTATGTGTCAATTAAATGCTCCACTATTCTTAATACCTTAAATTTGGCATGAGTTTGGTCACTATTGAGTCTCGTATGCCTTCTAGTTGATGTGAAGCAAGTGTAACAAGTTTTTGTCTCTCCTAAGTTGTAAGAGGCATAGTTAGGCATGTTGAGAACTCTTGTGCATGAAATAGAAGGAGGTTAGGAATATCTTTTAGATCTTAAGAGTTATTGAGGTAATAATGAATATAGGAGACATTACATAATTATCATGTGATATTAAATATCAAAATGGCTACTACTCAAAAGTATTATGCGCAATGGTTTTGTTTTCTTGGGATTAAGGATCATTCACTGAGCATATGGTAGCTCATCCCCTCTCCTTTTCCTTTTCCCTAGTTTTGATGTGAGAGGTAGAAGTTGATTCATGTAAGCCAAGTTAAATGCCTTGGATAGGAGTTATATACGTAGATTAAGAGCTAAATGTTATAATGTAATGTAATAATAAGTTCTTGAGCTTATGCCAAATTAAACGTATGAGTCCATGCATTGTATATTAAATAGCAATCGCTTTGTTTGGCCATGTGAGCCAGCTATCTGATTTGTCAGTAGCCTTTTTGGCTGAAGTTGTCTATTTTTGGGATGTAAACCCCAGTACTCCGAATGTATGATCCGTTGAGTTGTACTCTTGGTGTACTTCGAGCGGGTGGCCCGCAGAGTTGAGATCTCCGGCGTATAGCCGTTGAGCTTGTGA
>NCQT01067320.1:0-10929 GCA_002740465.1 Stenocereus thurberi
AATATCATAAACAATAAATACTAATCGTTATAGAGTCATGGATATAAATCAGCTAGACAATAAAGCATGAAACTTGTTTCAAGCTAATCAATTTAGCACGGTTTCAAATAGATTATACTAAGCACAAGAAAATTACTCACTCATATTAAAAATTAAATCACAAATTTCACCCAAATAATTCATGTTTAACAATAATCTAAACAACAAAAAACTATAAAATAAAACAAGGTAACCCTACTAAGATGATGATGCTGTGATGATGGTGATGGGAGAAGGCCGTGTGGTAGACAGCCGTGAGGGTGAAGCTTGAAGGAGTAGCCTTGGGGATGAGATTGTGATGATATGGTGATGATGAATGATGAATGTGATTGATGGTAGAAGATGAAGAAGGCGTGGGAAGGTTGAGATGTTGGAGATGATGATTTATGATTATGGAGGAGGGCAACCGTGGGGTGTTTATGGAGGCTGCTTTGTTTTTATATGAAGGAGAAGACGTTGATGGTTCCGTCGTGGGCCTGATGGTTCTATGAGATGGAATGATGCATGATTTTATGGTGTGGAAGGTGGCTAGGGTTTTTCTTCTTAGACTCCTTCTCCCCCAAGTCTTTTAGCTTCTCTCCAACTCTTGTAACCCTAGCCCAAATAAATAATTATGAAAAATAATATTTTCCATAAATTATTATTCTTGGACCGACTTGATAGCCAAGCGTGTAAAACCCGAACTTCGGCGTCTTTTCTTCTCCTTTTTATTTTATTAATGCCTAACCTGAAAAATATATAAAATAAAGTAAATTAGACGAAATAATATATAATAAACTTAAAATAATTATTAAAACAATGCATGATTTATGACTTAACAAACTTCCCTACACTTAGACTTTGGACGTTCTCGTGCAAAGAAATCTTAGACTCGAACTAACAATTGACCCTCTTTCTTTCTTATAAATTCATGAATAACTATGATATTTATACTAGGCCTTGGCTTGCTTCAAAGCAGTTTCATTCAAAATTAATTAGTTTTTCCTCCTACAAGTGAATAGCTACTAGACATCCAACTACCATCAAAGAGTTTCTTCATCAACCTCACAACATTTCCTTAATGAAGTAACAAGATTAATCTCTTTTAAATATGCCTACACCGATCAAGAAGTCTAAAAATTTTATGACAGAAAAACTGAGGTACGGTATGACTATAGGGACAATTGAACTAGAAAAAATAACTCATTGAAATTGATTCAAACTTACCTTGCAATTTTTTCTTCTCTTTTTTTTTTTCCCCGCACTCCGCTTGAACACATATTCGAGGTCCATATAGGGTCTTAGAAATTAAACACTCCTTGTCTCACACTCACCCGAATAGAGGTGCTGGAGCAAACATTTTATTTTCATCATTATTTTTATTTATTTTATTGACTCACTAGTATGGGAAGCAAGCTTTCCAATGGCAGTATTGCCTCAAAGGGTAGCACCCAGTAGCGCATGCCTGAAAGGGGTACTTGTCATTCCCAACTTTGACTCTCTTCTTTTTTCTTTTTTTTTCCTTTCAATAAGACAAGAAAAATCACAATTTTAATAAGTTATTCTACTAATTCAATAGTCTAGGAAATGGGTTAGGCCACTTTGCTGCCTCTGAAGCGGATATAATATATGATCAAATAAGATGAATAATCATGATAGTTACTCATTAAAGAGATTTATGAGGATCAACTCAAACTTCTCTGAAAGACAGCTAGCATGCTCAGAAGTCTTCACTCATAAAAGAATAAACTATAAATAGCTAAGAAAACAAAAATTTTAAGCAAGTAAGCCTAGCATAAACTCATATCATACATTATTTATAAGAAAAAAAATTTTTTTCTCGATTTTCTTTGTTTTTTTTAAAGAATAAATACTGCAGGGATCAAATGCATGATGCACCCCCCCACACTTAATTCATGCACTATCCCTAATGCATGCAAAAAGATAGAAATAATGAAAATAAAAGCAAAATTAAATGGGTACTTCCCTAAAAACGTTGGGTTATCTTCCAACCAGTGCCTTTGTTTACTGTCGCTAGCTCGACACTATGAAGCTCCTGGATCCTCTAGTTGGATCTTTTCGACTAGATCATTATTAATCTGGTAGGACACTTTTTGAAAATCAGTATGATCAAGACTCTTAGTAAGCACAGTCAAAAATTCATCTTCATTGGACAAGTCATAAATATTTTGGGACAACTCATCAATAACATCAAGTGCATACATGTAATTCACATCAGGCGGAAATCTCATGGCATCAAAAATATTAAATTTAATCACTTCACCATTAAATTCCATGTTTAATGCTCCTTCATGCACATCAATTTTAGTCCTAACTGTATTCAAAAATAGCCTGCTAAGCAAGATGGGAATATCATGACATGCATCACCTATGTTCATCAAATAAAAATCAGTAGGAAACATAAGTTCATTCACTTGGACTAAGACATCCTCTAACACTCCATCTGGGTGAGTACAGCTCCTATCAGCTAACTGAATCACTATACCAGTTTTTTTTAAACTCTCCTAAGTTCAGTTTGTCATAAACAGATCTAGGCATAACATTAATGGAAGTATCCAAGTCAAGTATAGCCTTATCAAAGTAAAGATTTCCCATTTTACAAGGAGCAGAAAACACACGTGGGTCGTTGCACTCAGGGGAAAGTTTCCTTTGAAAAACTGCAGACATATTTTCCCCCACACTTACCTTTTCATTCCCTACTAACTTTCTTTTAGTAGTATACAATTCTTTCAAGAACTTTGCATAACGAGGCACCTGTTTAACGACATCAAAGAGAGGTATGTTGATCTATACCTTCTTTAATGTCTCTAAGATCTCTTGGTTAGCCTCATTCACTTTAGAAGTAGGGCTTCGAAATCTACTAGGAAAGGGTGGAATTAGCTTATAAAGTTCTCTTTTCTTCTCTCCTATTTCCTTAGTAGTTTGATGAGAATCTGTATCTAACTCTGGTTCAGCCCTTTGACATCTAACTCAGGTTCTAACTCTCTGCTCTTCTTAGGTTCTTTTAGTTCTTTCCCACTCCTAAGTGTTATGGCACTAACATTCTCCTGAGGGTTAGGGTAAGGATGAGATGGTAGCCTATTTTGCATTTGAGTTTGCAAGTTGCTAACTATGATATCAGTTATAGTCTGTCTCTCTTGAACCTGCTTAAGAGTTGTCTCCAAAATCTGGAACCTATCATCCATCTTTTTAAGGACTTGTTTTAGTGGAAAGTTAGCCCTATCTTGATTAGAAGATTGACAAGATGTTTGGTCAAAACTAGGTGGATTGGTTTTAGGGACCATACCTAAGATTAGGGTGGTCTCTCCATCCATCATTATAGGTGTTAGAATGTGGATCATACCTCCTTTGACCTTGATCAGAATAGACAGCATTAATATTTCCCTCTTGAAGTATAGGACATGCATCAGTAGAATGCCTCTTTAGACAATAATGCCACATATGACTGCTTTTTATACTCCCTCAGTAACAATCTTATTTAAAATAGCAGTAATGTGATATAACTGACTCTCTACAGATGAACTGGAACCAATCTCATTAACTCTTTTAATTTGTGACTCCCCAGCACCAAACTACTAAGTATTTTGAGCCATTAAATTGAATAAATTTCTAGCATCTGTTGGCGTTTTATTAACTAGAGCCCCTCCACTAGCAGCATCAACCATATTACGATCCATAGGGAGCAACCCTTCATAAAAATATTGAATCAACAACTGTTCAGTTATTTGATGTTGGGGACAATTAGCACATAATTTATTAAATCTTTTCCAATACTCACAAAAAGTTTCCCCATTTATTTGTTTGATACCACATATATCCTTCCTAATAGATCCAATTCGGGATGCTGGAAATAATTTCTCTAAAAATGATTTATGCAATGCAATCCATGTAGAGAAAGATCCAGCAGGCATGTAATACAATCAATCTTTAGCATTACCAAGCAAAGAAAAAGGAAAAGCTCTCAACCTAATTTGGTCTTCAGGAATCCCTTCAGGCATCATAGTAGAGCAAGTAATAAGGAATTCACTAATATGACGGTATGGATCTTCTCCAGCTAATCCATGAAACTTGGGTAACAGATTGATGAATCCAAAGTTCAGTTTTAGAGGTTTATCTAATGCAGCATAAGTAATGGACATAGGTTGGGTTTCTAGGTTACGGGCAGCAAGTTCTCGAAGAGTGGACATTCTTACCTTTTTAATCTTAAGACTTACTGGCTTAGGACAACTTTCTTTGTTTTTAGCTTTCAACGTTTACTCTTTGTCCTCTCCCATTTGCTTACCACTCCTTAATTTCATACATTATAGGCAATCTACAAAAATTAAAATACTAGAGTTAAAACAAAACAATAAAAGTAGTAAAATTAAATAGAAATAAACCAACAATTTCATTTTCTTTCCCTAGCAACGGCGCTAAAATTTGTAAAGTTTTTCGTAGAGCTACAAATTAAACTACTACTTCTATTTTATAAATAATATTTATAGCATAGGAAAGTAGGGATCGATCCCACGAGGAAAGATTATGTCAAAAAGTTAGTCTAATTCTAAATAATTTTACTACTCTAATTTATTGTTTCTTCTCTTTGTATTTCTAAAATAAATCAAATTTAATAAATAAAAATCTAGAAAAATATTTGATATTACTCCTAAATATTCTAAACTAAATTCTGAAAATAAAATAGTAAATAGCTATCCTAAATAATCTGAAAAATAAAAACAGAAATAATAACACAATATTCAACTAAAAATTAATCAGAAAATAACAAACAGAAAATTAATATTAAAAAAATCACAGACAGTGACCTAAACCAATATTCTTAAAGTTTATAAGTTTATAACTCCAGAATTATAAGTAATTAATTTTAGAAAAATTAAAACAGAAAATTAACTCCAGAAAAATGAAACAGAAAATTAAATTTGAAATTAGAAAAAAAAAACTCCACTAATATAAATACGAAATTAAATAAACAAATTACCCAAATTTAAGGATATAATTTTATGCACTTAATAACACCTAAAGAACATGAAATAAATTTTAAAAACATAATTTTCAAATTTATTGAATTAAAAACCTGCATATATCCAATTCACGAAATAATTCTGAAAAATTATCAAATAATTTTCAAAAATTCCAAAATTAAATAGAGGTAGAATAGGATACTAAATAAATCCTAGGACGGATTACAACTTGAAAAAACACAAAAGAAACTATTTTTAGCCTAATTTCTAACAAATCGGTAATTAAACAGCAAAATAGAATATAAATTAAATCTGAAAATTATAATCACACTAAAAATCAAAATCTAATTAATCTAATATTACCAAGACATTCATAAAAGGCTCTCTTTTGGGGGGGGTAAACGAAGTTTAAATTAAAGCTAATAATCGAAGAATAAAAATTGACAAACTAAACAAATTAACTAAAAAGCAACAAATAATTATCAAAGATACCAAATTTATGAAAAATGCTTAGCATAATCTATCTACACCATGTAAATTAATATTTATCATCAACACACAAGTTGACTTTATCCATGAGTTAGACTGTAGAAGACACCCACCAGCGGATCTTCCCGTTTTTCCTTATATTGTAGTTTACTTAGGTCCAACCCTAGTATAAACCCTACTAGTTTTGATAACCCTTACACCAACGCAAGAATTTAATCAAACTAAAATATTAAGTATTAGAAAAGTATCATCTAATACCTTGCAGTCAATTTACCAGCAAACTGATTTAACCAAGATCTATAACGATTATCTAATTAAAAAAAATAGGTTTGAGCCATCCATGATTAATTAGGGTGATACTAATGCTTAAAAGACTATAACGTTTACTTATTAAAGCCTTTTAAACTATCATATAAATTCGTATTAAACTAACTAGCATGCATTCTAATCAATATAACACGAATATCATGAACAATAAATACTAATTGTTATAGAGTCATGAATACAAATTAGCTAGACAATAAAGCATGAAACTTATTTCAAATTAATTAATTTAGCATGGTTTCAAATAAATTATAGTAAGTACAAGAAAATTACTCACTTATATTAAAAATTAAATCACAAATTTTACCCAAATAATTCATGTTTAACAATAATCTAAACAACAAAAAACTATAAAAGAAAACAAGGTAACCCTTCTAAGATGATGATGCCGTGATGATGGTGATGGGAGAAGGCCGTGAGGTAGATAGCTGTGAGGGTGAAGCTCGAAGGAGTAGCCGTGGGGATGAGATTGTGATGATATGGTGATGATGAATGATGAATGTGATTGGTGGTAGGAGACAAAGAAGGCGTGAGAAGGTTGAGATGTTGGAGATGATGATTTATGATTATGGAGGAGGGCAACCGTGGGGTGTTTATGGAGGCTGCTTTGTTTTGTATGAAGGAGAAGACACTGATGGTTCTGCCGTGGGGTTGATGGTTCTATGAGATGGAATGATGCATGATTTTATGGTGGGGAAGGTAGCTAGGTTTTTTTCTTAGACTCCTTCTCCCCTAAGTCTTCTAGTTTCTCTCCAGCTCTTGTAGCCCTAGCCCAATAAATAATTATGAAAAATAATATTTTTCATAAATTATTATTCTTGGACCGACTTGATAGCCAAGCGTGTAAAATCTGAACTTCAACGTCTTCTCTTCTTCTTTTTATTTTATTAATGTCTAACCTGAAAAATATATAAAATAAAGTAAATTAGACGAAATAATATGTATAGTAAACTTAAAATAATTATTAAAATAATGCATGATTTATGACTTAACACAATTAGTATAATAACTATTATTATTAATATTAATTACAATAATTATTATTAAAATTAATATTAATTATAATATTAATAATTAGAGTTCGAATTATTATTTGTAATTATTATCGTTGACTATAATTAATATTAATAATTATTGTTAATGATTACTTATTACTTTTGTTATTAATTAATGAAATTATTATTATAATTGTTATCAATTATTAATTAGTATTATTAATAATTGTTATTAATTAAAATTTAGATAAATAATAATTATTTTGAATATTACGAATATTAATTATTATTAATTAATTAATTATGAAATAATAATTATTAATATTTGTATTAATTAATATTATTACTAATATTAATGGGAATTCTTGCTCTTCTTCTCAGTATTATTAATTATTTTATTATTATTACTAATTATTAATATCAATAATTAATAAATTTAATTATTGTTAATATTACTAGTACTTATTGTTATTGTTACTAAAAGTAATGATAGTACTTATTAATAATGCTGATAATAATTATTATTGTAATTATTACTAATATTTATTAATCATAATAATAATCATTATAATAATTATAATTATAGTAATAAAATTAATTGTTAATAGTAGTAATAATAATTAGTGTTAATATTAAGACTAATATTAATATTAATATTAATATTAACAGTTATTATAATTATTACTAATATTAATAAGGATTACTATTGTAATTGTTATTGTTAATTATAATTATTAATGTTAATAATTATTATTGTCAATGATTCATTATTATTTATGTTATGAATTATATATTATTATTAATTATTAATAATTAATAATAAAATTAATAGTAAATATTTTTAAAATTAATAATAACTGTTATTATTCTTCTTAATATTATTAGTTGTTGTTTTTAATATTATTAATTACTGTTGGTATTAGTCATTTGTAATTTTTATTATTATCAATATTAATATTTATTATTATTGTTGTTGTTATTGTTAACATTAATAATTATTATTTTTAATATTAATAATAATTATTATTGTAATTATTACTGATATTCATCAATAATAATATTAATAATAACAATAATTCTAATTATGATAATAATTATTATTACGATTAATATTAATATTAATATTAATTATTTATATTAATATTAATATTAATGTTAATAATTATTATTGATATTATTAGTTATTGTTATTACTATTAATATTAATAAGAATTATTATTGTAATTATTATTGCTAATTATTATTGATATTAATAATTATTATATTTTTGTTATTAATTATTATTATTATTATATTATTTATTAATAATTATTATTGTGTTACACAAATCGTCGGCGTATCTAATACTAATACTCCCACTGCCATATACGACAAATAACTCATACCCACTCCCACCCACTTCTTCCCACTCCTGCTCACTCTTACTTACTTTTTCTCACTCATTCCCACTCTTTTTTATTCCACACCTACAATATACCTACGAAAAGAATGGGGCCCTAGTCAATAGATTTTATTAGTACCTATGCCTCCATCTAAGCGAATCATCCTCGTTCCTTTTTGGGCCTATCCTTTTCGTTGGAAAATATGGGTCGGTAAATGGGTGAAATTGGTTGAGATTGCTAGAAGTGGGTATTTTTTGATAGAAGTGGGTTGAAGTAGGTTGAATTGTTCTTTGTATGATGGGTATAAGTTGGTTAAAATAGTGGGAAGTGATTTGAATTTGGTTGAAATGGGTTGAAGTTGATTGCAGTAGGTTGAAGTGGATTGAAGTTGGTATTTTTTTATTGAAGGTCGCGAAGTGAGTTAAAGTGGTTTGATGTGGGTTGAAGTAGTTTGAGATTGATTAATTTGGATTTACCAATAAAAAGAACAGGGCCTTAGTAAACTACGCTTATGTATCCAATATCTTTTTTCGTTAATTACTATTACAAGCACAATTTTAATTCTAAAGCTCCTTTGATGAAATAAACATAGGAGCTAGCGTGCAACACTTGGCTAAGTAGTACTTTACTTTGTGATTCTATCCTTTAGTCTACTCATTCCTTGCCCTAACCACATGCATAAGCCTAATTTAGGCTCTTTCAACTCTTAAGGCTAGTAAGGACTGTAATTATCAGTGTTGGAAATATAAATAGAGATTGTGACTTCAAAGAACTAAAGTTGAGATGAGGAAGATAACAAAGGAAGAACAGCTGTGACATGGAACCAAATCCACTAGCCTAAAAGCGTAAAATGCTCCCACACAAGTGCAAATCGGAAATGATAGCGCAAGCTTCCAGGGTCACACAACTCCTCTCTATAGTATGCACTTACAATAGAAAGGTGGAACTCTTGCTAATGTTAACCACTATTAGATTATAGCTTCAGAAGATAAAAACAAAGAAGGGAATAGAGAGCTGATTTTTTTTCTGTGGTTGTAACCTAACTCTAGATGCCAATTTATAGGTATAGCACAACCCTTTCAACTTTGGTGGAAAACCAATGCTTGCTAAACATAAGGGAGTGAGGAGATTACGGATGACTAAATCAACGTATTTATTGATGCCAAGAATATATGAAACGGCTAGTATTAGTTGAAGGAAGACTCCACCTAACTCAAGGCCATTAATAATTATTGGATAATGTTGAAGCTAGAATTATGGGTTATTAGTTGGATCCATTCAACAAGAAAACCCCGAAGGAGTTGCACAATCCCACTCATAAAGGGATAGACAAATCTAACCAGGGATTTAATACTCCACCAACGAAATTAGAATTACCGCAATAAAATAATTCTTCCACCAAACCCATGATTTTAGAAACATAACCGACAATCCCCCACTGTTTCTAAAATCATCTAGAAGGAAAAGAAACAAAAGCTTAATTCCATGGACGACAAATAGATGTGCTAATGTCAGAAGACTTGAATCAACACACCCATGCACAGGTAAATGAATGAATTTCCCGAAAGTGAATATTATCTTGAACTTAAGTGAAAGAAAACATGTCACCTGACTTGTACATGATCAAAAAGATGTGGAGTTTCGTGATAAAAATGCATATTCCAGGCCTTACGCATTACCCTCTCTCATGAGTGCACTTGTGAGCTTGCCTATACAGCTCATCTAGAAGGCGGCCCACACCTCAGCACTCACGTAGGTGAACTCATTTGATGTGCCTTATCTCACACCCCCATACAGGACATGAGTTCGTTGAGATACCATATTATCTCAACCTCTAAACATGACAATGATTCAATATTGTGACTTTACAAAATTCAAATCGATTCATAGTTTCGTTTGACCACATAGAACCCTGAGAGGTTGGGTATCCAATATGAATTGACCACACATTGGGCTTTAGTCCCATTTTCATGGCTGTGTCATACACTAGCTTTCTGCACAGCCCTTTCGTGAGCGGATCGGCCAAGTTCCGTGTTCGTACCAAAAATGTGTCATTTTTACGATACTTTTATACATAATTTATGCTTGTTATAATTGTTATTTTTAGATTTTTATTCGATTTTATTTTGTTTTGTAGGTATCGAATAATTATGGCAAAAATGCAAAAAAATGATGGAAATGCCGAAAATGAAGCATTGGACCAGATTGACTCAAACTCGACCCAAAAATCCTTAGCCCGATGCTTTCATAACCCATCAGAAAAAAAAGGAAATTGGATTAAAAATAAAATCTAACCCAGCTTCCCACGAAAGCCTCACGTGCCCACGTAAACCCTCCCCCCTGATTTATCCTTTTCTCTCCTCTCGGGTAACCAGGAACCCCGAAACCCAGACCCCTGCTACTCCATCTCTCTCTTCCTTATCTCTTTCTCTATCGAACCACGCACCACCATCTCCACCATTGTTCATCACCTTCTTTCGTGTACCAAGAGCACCGAATCACCACCAGTGACCACATAGCCTGCCAGTACATCTCCATCACCATCGTCCACCTCGCACGAATTCAATGAGATGGGGCTAGGTTCGACTATAAATTGAAGAATTCGGCTCCAGACTAGAGGTTAGGGTTTTGGAATCAGGTTTAGCCTCAGATTTTAGGTTTAATTTTTGGTATTTTCGTTTTAATTTTAGAGATTGGAAAGTTAGGGTTCCTGTTCTTTTCATTTTTAGACTCAATTTCAGC
>NCQT01067325.1:0-10166 GCA_002740465.1 Stenocereus thurberi
AGGTCCATCCATGAACAAGATCACTAGGCCCCAAGAAGGTCCAAGGAAGTCGAATTTCATGAGCAAAGTTCAAGAATACAACATAGCTTGCCAAATCCCATTTCAGCCCACTCACGGTTTTCAGCCTGTGCACAAGCTTGGTTTTGTGCACCTTTTTTCATGACCTTCCAATGGGTATGATTGGGATGTAGGAGGCTTAACTTTAATTTCAAGATGTGATCTTTCCAATAAGACCAATTGCACGTCAATTGGAGGTCATTTGCTACCTCAAATCAGCTAATAAATCCAAGTGGTCAGAACTGTTTCAGTTTTGCCCAGTTCTGGAAATGAGTCTGTTTGGACGACCAAACCTCCTCCAATTGGACTGAAACTTTTATGGCTTGAAAGTACATTAAAAATATTATCAAGTGGCCATAAAAAACCCCAGCTAAATTACACTCTTGAGGAGCTATTAACCACCAAAACAAGGGATAAAACACCCCTTTATCCAAGATAGGACAGCCAGCTGCATTTTGTTCTTTTTGAGGTGATTTTGCTCTTCTCAATGCTCGATCCACTTGCAAATGACTTGAGTGAAGCTCCTAAGGTCGACAACTCAGCCTCAAGATCAACAATCAAGTGTTGTTAAGCCATGGTTGCATCTTTCCTTTTGTAGGCTAGTTTGGATTTTCAACATGTACCTAGTTTAGCTTGTTATTTTGAATTTGTAGCTGATGTTTAATGCTTGTGAGGGCTTATATAAACCCTCTTTCTTTCCTTAGATGTGTAGTATTGATGAATTAGTGAAAGAAAGTTGAGTTTTGCTCCTTCAAACTCTTAAAACTCTCTTCTAGCTTATCTCTTCCTTTGGCCAGGTTGAGTGGTGATCTAGTAAGAGTCTTAACCTCTCTTTGGTGGTGTTTCTGTATCCAAGGAGTTGTTACGGGCCCTAGTACTAAGCTTGGTGGTGTTTCTGTATCCAAGTGAGGTGCTAGTTTCGGTTCCAACCACAAAACTATCCTAGTTTGAGTGTGTGTTTACAAAAGTAGCTTGAATCCGTATGTTCTCTTGATTTTCTGATTTGGTGTGTCTTGGTTGTTCCCCCTAGAGATACATCAGAGACTATCTTGCCCAAACCTCTACTACTGCTAGTGAGCTCAAAGAAGTTCAAAAGAAAACTAAGGAGGTCAAGGAGATTGTGCTTATGTTCAGACAAGTCGTGGAATTCAACCCCCTTCTAACACCTAGCTCATCCATGCAAAGGCCTAGTTTTGTAAATCTGTTATAGCAAGAAATAATGGGCAATTCTCATGAAGGCCTTCCCCTTATTCAAGCTTAAAGAATAAGCTTTTCAACAGGACCAACCACGTGTTATTTGGAGTCCATTTGGTTGGTCATCTTTAGCCCATAAAATAAAGTGCTGAAATGCAATCTAGTTTGGGGCAGTCATCACTCTTCTGCCTATAACTTTTAAACGGCTCATCCAAATGCAATGAAACCACTTCCCTTAGAAACTAGACTCTTCCAGCTTTCTATGGAATTAAGAATAATCAAATTAGGATCACAAACAAGAGAGATATGCCTATTTGAATCTAGCTAAGCTGCAAGTGTGAATGCATTAATGGCAAAACGCGTGAAGCCTATGTATTTGGTCTCTTCGGCCCTTTGCTACATCCTTCCCCTTCTAAGATGCATTCCCCCTTCTCTCACAAGTCCAAAATGTGTGTGAACAAGAAGGTACATGCATGTCATGGCTACTAAGGTGCATTTCACTCAAGACATTCCAAGAGACACACCTCTTCACACCAAAATCGTGTCTAGCTAGTTACATGTATTTGCTCGCATTTCTCTCATGCCTTTTCATTTGAAAGCTTGTATGTTTTCATGTGCATAGCCTACTCTATATAAAGGCCTAGCACCAAGTTGTTTGGCACGATTGAATGGAAGAAATACAAAAGCAAGTTCAAGCATTGAGTGTTCATTCATTTCTTTTCTAAAACCTAGTTCTATATCTTGAGTTGTGGCATTATCAAGTGGTGTTCTAGGTCCCTCTTTCTCAATTAGGTAGTGATTAACTTCCATATCCTAGTTGAGTTAAGGGATTGCCTAAGTCCTTGGCTTGAGCGGCTCCATTTGGATTATTTCTTGTCGAGTTCTTGAACTATCCTATCCTTTCCTTGTTTTCGCAAATACAAAAACACAAACCTAGCCTTGCTTGGTCATTTGGGTGCTCCTATATACATCACCCTTCCAACTCCCACCAAACTTAGTTGGGAGGCCGAAAAGCAAGCTAAAGAAATGCAAGACTTGCATGCTCAAGTGCGAGAGAATATTGCCAAGTCCAATGCAAGAGCTATGCAACACGCCCATAAGTACAAGAAAGAGGTCCACTTCCAACCAGGAGACCTAGTGTGGATCCATTTGAGGAAGGAAAGATTTCCTTCCAAACACAAGTCCAAGCTCATGCCAAGGGTCGATGGCTCTTTTGAGATCATAGAGAAGGTTGGTCCTAATGCCTACAAAGATGACCTTGCTGGTGATTATGGTGTCTCTGCCACCTTTAATGTGGCTGACCTCAGCCCATACTTTGATGAAGATGAAGAACTTTCGAGTTTGAGGTCGGCTAGATGGAGACCATCAAGCCCAAAACCCTACTACTACTATTGAGCTCAAGGAAGACCAAAAAAAGCCTATAGAGATAAAAGAGATTGTGCTTATGTTCAGAAAAGCCGTGGAGTTCAACCCCCTTCTAGCGCCTAGCTCATCCATGCAAAGCCCAGGTTTTATAAGTCTATTGTAGCAAGAAATAATGGGCAATTCTTATGAAGGCCTTCCCCTTATTCAAGCTTAAAAAATAAGCTTTCGAACAAGACCAACCACGCATTATTTAGAGTCCATTTGATTGGTCATCTTTAGCCCACAAAATAAAGTGCGAAATCCAGTCTAGGTTGGGCAGTCTACACTCTTTGGCCCATATCTTTCAAACGGATAATCCAAATCCACTAAAACCACATCCTTTAGAAACTAGACTCTTCATCCTTTCCAAGGAATCACGAATCACTGAATTTGCATCACAAACCAAAAAAGTTATGCCCAAATAAATCTGGCCTTGCTGCAGGTGTGAGCGCATTCAATGCAAAATGCGTGAACCATGCACTTCACGGCCATTGCTGCATGCACCTTCCTTTAAGCTGCATTCCCCCTTTCTATCATGGCTAGGACGTGTCTTTTCAAGTGGGAATATATATCTCTAAGGTTGCTAGGTTCATTTCGTTTGAGAGACACAAGCTGAGTTCATGGTTCTTAATCGAGTGCAATGTTTCTTCCCCGGTCATTCCCATTTACTTGTATTTTCATTTGTGTCTTTTCATAAGTGAGCTTGTGTTTTTTCAAGTGTAAGGCCAGCTCTATATAAGGCCATATTACCGAGTTGTTTGGCATCAGATCATTCAGCAAATATAAACCAAGTTTCAGAATTAAGTTGTTCACTCACTTCTCTTAAACCCCTAGTTCTATATCTTGAGAAGTGGCTCTCTCAAGTGATGTTCTAGATCCCTCTTTCTCAATTAGGTGGCGATTAACTTCTGTATCCTAGTTGGGTTAAGGGATTGCCCAAGTTCTTGACTTGAGTGGCTCCATTTGGATTATCTCTTGTCGAGTTCTTGAACTATCCTATCCTTTCCTTGTTTTCGCAAATACAAAAACACAAACCTAGCCTTGCTTGGTCATTTGGGTGCTCTTATATACATCACTTTCCCAACTATTCCACAAAAGAACCAAGCTCCTCAAAGGCCACCATTGAATCCCCTACGTCCAAACCCATACCCACAAGCCAGAGAAGGTGTTATAAGCGTCAAGGCTTAGGACATATTGCTTCTGATTATCCTAGTCGAAAGGTGGTTACCTTAGCTAAGTGGTAAGCCATAGAGGGAGAATTTTTCGAGGCGAAGGAGGAGGAAAAGGAGGGAAATGTTGAAGAAAATCTTGAGGATGCTCAAGAGGAGTTTGCAGAAGATGCAGATGAAGGTGAGATGCTAGTAATTTGAAGGGTAATGAGTAATCAACGAGTTGCTAAGGACGAATAACGTGAAAGCATCTTTCGCTCATGGTGTACAGTCCAAGCCACAGTTTGCTCTTCAATCATTAATGGAGGGAGTTGTGCCAATGTTGTTTCATTGAGTATGATTGAGAAATTGGATCTTCAAGCCACGACACATACACACCCATACAATATTCAGTGGCTAACTCAAGGCAAGGGACTACAAGTTAACTCTCGTTGCTTGATTTCATTTTCTCTTGGTAAGAACTATCAAGATGAACTTTGGTGTGATGTTATTCCGATGGATGCTTGCCATATTCTACTAGGGAGACCATGGATGCATGATAGGAAGGTCATGCATAATGGTTACCTAAACACTTATTCCTTTACCAAAGATGGCAAGAAAATTACCCTTAATCCTATGTCACCATCCGAACTCCACAAAATGAAACCATAAAAAAGCCAAAATCAATTTGACTTGCTTTTGACATATAGGGTGCCACTTTTGAAGGCCTCCCAGCATGAGTTTAAGGCTTTGAAAGAGTGGATATTGCAAGTACAAGATGAACCAGAAACACCACTTCCATCCCATCCTATAGCGAAGGTCATATTGAATCAGTTTAGTCGCCTATTTCCTGATGAGATACCGTCGGGTTTACCACCAACGCGTGACATCCAACATCATATTGACCTTATCCCAGGATCCATTCTACCGAATAAACCAACGTACAGGACAAATTCAAAAGAAACCCAAGAGATTCAACGTCAAGTTGAAGAATTGATGTCTAAGGGGCTGAAACGAGAGTCCTTGAGTCCGTGTGCTGTCCCGGCTCTTTTGGTCCCAAAGAAGGATGATAGTATGAGGATGTGTGTTGATAGTAGAGCCATGAACAAAATTACTATCAAGTATAGGTATCCTATACCTAGACTTGAAGATATATTGATGAGTTACATGGCTCTAAGGCGTTTAGTGAGATTGATTTTAGAAGTGGTTATTATCAAATTTGTATTAGGGAGGGTGATGAGTGGAAAATTGCTTTTAAGACCAAAGGAGGGTTGTGTGAATGGTTGGTTATGCCTTTTGGTCTTTCCAATACCCCTAGTACGTTTATGAGGTTGATGAATCAAGTATTTTGGCCATACTTGGGCAAGTTTGTGGTCATTTGCTTTGATGATATCTTGGTGTTTAGCAAGAATGAGCAGGAGCATCAAGATCACTTAACCCAAGTGATGCTCGTTCTTGAAAAGGAGAGATTGTTTGGCAATCTTAAGAAATGTACCTTCTTTACCCATGAAGTTACCTTCTCAAGATATATTGTTTCTGAAGATGAAATTAAGGTGGATGAAAGCAAGAATGAGGCTATTCGGACTTGGCCTGTTCCTAAAAGTATTCATGATGCTCGAAGCTTTCATAGCTTAGCTTCTTTCTACAGGAGATTCATACGCAATTTCAACACCATTTTAGCTCCTATGACTGAAGTTCTTAAGGGTTCCTCATTCACTTGGAATCCTAAAGCCCAAGCTGCCTTTGAAGATGTGAAAGAAAGACTAACTCAAGCACCGATCCTAGCTTTACCTTGCTTCGATAAAGTCTTTGAAGTTGAGTGCGATGCTTCTGAAGTTGGTATTGGTGGTCTTCTTACTCAAGAAGGACGTCCTTTGGCCTCCTTTAGTGAGAAGTTATGTGATACTAGAAAGAGATATTCAACCTACGACAAAGAGTGCTATGCAATCGTTCGATGCTTAGAACATTGGAATCATTATTTGATTGCGAGTGAGTTTATTCTGCATTCAGATCATGAGGCTTTGAAGTATATTCAAGGCCAACATAAACTAAACTCACGCCATGCCAAATGGGTTGAATTTCTCCAGTCCTTTCACTTTACTATCAAGCATAAGTCCGGCAAGTTGAATCAAGGCGCTAATGCCCTTTCTCGGCGTTATCTATTATTATTTCAGCTAGATGCTTGTATCCTTGGATTTGAGCATCTAAAGTGATGTATGTCTCAAGGGAAGAAGGAACCCAAGCTCACACACATCAAAGGAAGCCAGAAATGTAAGGGTATGTACCGCCAAAGGTGGCACGGTCGTGCCTATGAGCACGGGTAGGCCGTGCCAAAGTTCTGCCTGGTCGTAACTAAAATGCTTCACTTTGCACGGTTGAAAGTTCTTTGAAATGGAGATGTTTGCTAGACCTTTTGGAGTGGTTTAGGACATGGATTTGGATGGAATGGAGAGTATGAAGGATGTAAGAATGAGGGCATTTGAAGAAGTTTCAAAGTGAAAGATTATTAACTTAAAACTTAAGCTAATAATCTCACCTTAATCCACCCTTTATCCGGTTGTTACAAACGATGATCGGATAGACTAAACTCAAAGAATGGTTACAGAAACACCACCAATCTTGAGTCTAAGGCCCTTAATCTTGATTAAGATACAGATATCACCACTTAATCAAGATTAAGACTTGACTTGAACACCACCTTAATTGGCCTAATTAAGGATAAGCAAGTAAGACTTAAAGAGAGAAAGCTATAAGCTCTCAAACTGAAATTTCATATGTCAAAGCTGAATGAATGAGCTAAGGGTCGTGCCTTCCCTTTGTATACATTCCTAACAAGCACACAACTAAGCTAGCACCTCACTAACCTTTCCTTCCTAGGGAGGAAACCTGTTACTTAAGCTAACCATACCCGGTTAGAGTAAACCGGTTACAAACCTTGATCTAGCTAGCTTAATTACATTCTTAGCATTAAGGAAAGCAAGACAAATGATGTTTACAACATGTTTAGCTTAAACACAAGCTTAAACAACCAGGAATGCAGTTTCCTTGCATGTGCTTAGCCGTAAAGGGGAATGCACTTTTCGGCGGGCCAATGAGAACCAAGGAATAACCTCTCTTATAGCTCTCTCCCTATTGGTTGATCTTCTTAAAGTTGCAGCCTATCATTGATGCTTTGGGACGTGCGGCAAGCCTTAAGGAGTGTGCCATATCAATTGAGTTGAAGGAAACCCACCAGTGAAGGCAAAAACAAACTGGCACATCAAACTGGATTTAAGACAGTGTTTTTAGTCGGTTTTGCGACTGAGTTTAACCATGCAAAAAGTGAGCATGACTCAGGTTTTAGACCATGGGGGGAAATTTTAGGATGTGTATAAACCCCCCAACCAAGAAATTAAGGCTAAACAAAGTCTAAGTGGGGTAATCAAACTCAAACATTAAACCGTGCAGATTGGGTGCTAATCTAGCCGGTTTAGAAAAACACCTTGTTCTCCCTTTCTTCGATTTGTATGATGGGGAATTAATGCTGGGACATGAAAGGGGACATCTTAAGGTTTACCAAAATGCAAAATTGAAGGACTTAAGCCACGAGGTGGCTTAAGAAATGAAGTGTACAAAACCAGGTAGATTCTGGGCCTTCAACCTGTGTGCACTACCTTGACTTTCTTGTACAATTTGGACCAATATTTTAGAGCTTCTGTTGGACCTTGATTGACTTGTTGGATCTTCTTAATTGTCTATGGTGGTGGCGACTGCATCATCCTTCCCTCGTTGAGAAGATTTGATCCTCAAATCGGCAAGGTAATTATCTTCATGGTAAGCTTGTAAATCAGCTACATTAAATGTGGCTGACACTCCATAATTACCCGGCAAATCAACCTTGTAAGCATTATCATTAATACATTCAAGTACCTCAAATGGACCATCAGCTCACAGCATAAGCTTATTCTTCCTCTTGGATGGGAATCTCTTCATCCTAAGATGGATCCATACGAGGTCTTCAGGTTGAAATGCATTCTTTCTCCTATGCTTGTTGGCTTGAGCTTGATAGGCTTCATTAAACCTTTCAATCTTGCTTCTTACCAACTCATAAATGTTCTTGATTTGTTCTACCCTTACTGCTACATCTGGATGTGGCTTCTGATCAAAGGACCGTGGGATGAGATCAAGTGGACCTAGGGGATCAATCTCATAGACCACCTTGAATGGAGAGAGACCAGCAGCCCTGCTTGGTGTCCTGTTGTAAGCAAACTCTGCATGAGGTAAAAGCAAATCCTAAGCCTTGGTATGAGGTTTAATCAAAGCTCTTTGGAGAGTTCCTAAGGTTCGATTGGTAACCTCAGTTTGTCCATCGGTTTGTGGATGACAAGTGGTACTATACTTCAGCTTAGTACCTAACTTTTTCCACAAGGTAACCCAAAAATGACTTAAAAACTTGGTATCCCTATCAGAAACAATTGACTTAGGAATACCATGCAATCTGACTACTTCTCTAAAGTACAATTTAGAAATGTGAGTAGCACCATTTGTTTTGTTACATGGAATGAAATGAGACATCTTAGAATACCTATCAACCAAGAAAAATAGAATCTTTGTTCCTTTGTGTTTTAGGTAATCCAAGAATGAAGTCCATACTTATATCGACCCATAGTAAAGTGGGGATTGGCAATGGAGTATACAAACCGTGTGGTAGTGAATGACTCTTTACCACTTGACAAGTTCCACATCTTTTAAGTATGTCCTGGACATCTCTTTCCATAGCTGGCCAATAATAATGCTCTCTTAGCATAATAACAGTCTTGCTTTCGCCATAATGTCCGGCTAATGATCCTCTATGAACTTCTCCGATTAATAGCTCTCTTGTGCTGCACCTTGGTACACACAGCCGTGTACCCTTGAATAGAAACCTTCCTACACATGAAAATCTCCTTTGGGGTGTTTACAACATTCAGCTTATAATGCCCCAAAGTCTTCATCATTGTCATATAGAACCTTTAAATGCTCAAAACCAAGTATACAAGCATCTAATTAGAATAATAAGAGATACCTCCGTGATAGAGCATCGACACCTTGATTGAGTTTACCTAACCTGTGCTTGATGGTGAAGTGATATGATTGCATAAACTCAACCTATTTGGCGTGCTTGGATTTTAACTTATGCTTCCCTTGTATATACTTCAATGCTTCATGGTCAGAATGCAAGATAAACTCATTAGCAATGAGATAATGATTCCAATGCTCTAAACATCTCACAATAGCATAAAACTCTTTATCATAGGTGGAATACTTTCTTCTAGATTCACATAACTTCTCACTAAAGAAGGCTAGGGGTTTACCTTCTTGTGTAAGAACTCCACCAATACCTACACCAGAGGCATCACATTCAACTTCAAAGATCTTATTAAAGCATGGCAAAGCTAGAATTGGTGCTTGAGTAAGCTTTGACTTGATATCTTCAAAGGCAGATTGAGCTTTAGGAGTCCATACAAATGATGTACCTTTGATTACTTCAGTCATAGGAGCCGTAATAGTGCTAAAACCACGAATAAATCTCTTGTAGAATGAACCTAAACCATGAAAAGCTCTAACATCATATATGCTCTTAGGCATAGGCCAAGACCGAGTGGCTTCTACCTTACTTTCATCTACCTTTATACCATCTTTAGTCACAATATAACCAAGAAATGTAACTTCAGGAGCGAAGAATGCGCACTTCTTAAGGTTACCAAACAATTTCTCACGTTCTAAGACAAGCATAATTTGAGTTAGGTGATCTTGATGCTCATGCTCATTCTTAGAATAGATCAGAATGTCATCAAAGTAAACTACCACAAACTTGCCAACATAAGTTCTAAACACTTGGTTCATCAACCTCATAAAAGTACTAAGTGCATTAGAAAGACCAAAAGGCATTACTAACCACTCATAGAGTCCACCTTTTGTCTTGAAAGCTATCTTCCATTCATCACCTTCTATGATTCTGATTTGGTAGTAGCCACTTCGAAGATTAATCTTTGAAAACACCTTGGAGCCATATAACTTGTCTAGCATATCTTCAAGTCTTGGTATGGGATACCTGTTCTTGATTGTAATCTTATTAATGGCCCTGCTGTCAACACACATTCTTATTCCTCCATCGTTCTTTGGCACCAAAAGAGCTGGAATGGCACATGGACTCAAAGACTCTCGAATCAAGCCCTTTTCCTGCAATGCTACAACTTATCTTTGAATCTCATTAGTATCCTTTGGGTTCATCTATAGGCAGGTTTGTCAGGTAGGATTGAACCAGAAATAAGATCAGTGTGGTGTTGAATATCTCTCTTTGGAGGCAAACCCGTGGGGATGTCCTCGGGGAATACATGACAG